>JAOVVB010221626.1:0-39839 GCA_028570985.1 Heterobranchus longifilis
AGGCTGCAGGGGCCGGGGATCGAACCACTGACCTTCCGGTTAGTGGACGACCGCTCTACCAACTGAGCTACAGCCGCAGTTCTGCGTCACCTGGCGGATTTCAGTGTTGCTCGACAGATCTCCGTTCCGTGCACCGCGACCACGGGGAAGCCAAAACACCGCCCTTCCACACAGAGCCCACACTAAGATGACACAGAGCTGGTCCAAAATCTGCAAAGTATCTCTTTAAATGTAATCTGGTTTAAACCTAGAAAGCTAGTCTTGCAGAATTCTATATTTAAACAGCTGGTAGGAAACTGAAAGCACATTTTATGACAGAAATGATTAAAAGTTGGGATTGACAAAAAAATAAAGTTAGTGACTGCTACCAGTCTGTCAAGACTTACTTTCTCATAGTTTTGACTTAAAGGTTCCCTGTGCAGCTTCTGGCCACAAGTAGAGCTATTGAGCTGTTTTTCTGTGATGTGGTGTTTATCTCATGCAAGTGCACAAGGACACACACATACACAGTCCTCCCAATGGTTCAGATTATTACACTGATCTACAGGTGGCAGTAACAGCAATGTGCCAGTAAAATGCCAGGAATGAGGAAGAGTTGCCAAGTGGGTGGGTAGGTGGGTGAATAAGGGCAACATTTGTTTAGTGCTTTGGATAATAGTGCTCTATAAATGCAGACCTTTTACCAAGTAAAATGAATGTAAACAATACAGAATTTAAAATACTTTTAAAAAATCAGCTTTGCAAATGTTTTATGATGAAGGAAATTCATTCAACGCATTTATTAGAGCTCAAGGATACACACGTGAGTTATGTTAAGCAACTTTTGTTTTAAAAAAAAGTAAATTTAATTCTGACTAAGTCATAATTTAGCCTTAGAAAAGGTCTAAATTCATAATTTGGCTCACTATTTCTTAAATGTATTTAGTAAACCTCATAAATTGCTTAAAAGCTGTAATTCTGACATTTAATCATTTTGTATAATGTTTTTTTCTTTTCTTGGCAGTGATGGACTTCCATAAATAATAAACCGACATGATTTGGAAAAAGCATAGACTGAGGGAAAAATTCATTAACTTTATTTTTTTCTCAAACCAGAGTTTATAATAGTTTAGTTAGTGAACCTGCTGCATAAATCGTTTATCTTGACATCCTATATCATCTTTGATCGGCTGCACGGTGCAGTGGATTGTGGGTAATCCGTCAGCCCGCCGCCATATCTGTCTTTCTGGTACCGGCTGAAGGAGAGAGTCTGGAGTCATGAGAGGAATCCGGGCTCTGAACAATCTCCCCGTGAGTCCCGTGTTTTTCTCGGTTCTCTGTGAGCTGTGTAACCGGCAGAAATTAAATTCGGCTCGTTGTGGTTCTCAGTCTGCTTTAAAAAGTAAATTTAGCTTCAGTTAGCCTGTTGGCTAGTTAGCTTGCTAGGTGGCTAGCTAATGCATGTTTATCTAAAGTGAGGCTTGTAAGTAACATCCCGGAATCATTCACATGTAACGTTACTGAACGTCAGGCATAATGCGAGTTTCGTATAGTCTGTTGGTTGTTAGCTTTGCCTCTTGTAGCTTCTTGTGGTTCAGCTGGATGCAACCTGAAGGTCATCTCTGAACTCACGTACCCCAAATATTTAGATGATGTCTCAAACAACACCACTAATTTGGTCATATAGTTGAGTGACATCCAGATATTTTACTAATACACTGCCCAAAGCTTTGTTTACAGGACACATGTACATTAACGTTAATGTACTAAAGTTGCACGGGTCATTTCGGGACACCCTCCTCTGACGCACCTAACTCTAACTTTATGTCAGGCTGTCCATGTCTGACATGCCATAGCCATAGATGGAAATTATCTTATCTCATTTAAACGTCATTACGGTATTCGTTTGGTTGATTAACAAAAAACTCAACTGAATCTCACGTTGAGTTTTTTACTGTGTTCATGGGTCTGTGCTTGTAATGTTATGTGTTTATGGGTCTGTGCTCATGTATACCTGTGTGCTTTTACTGTGATTATGTGCATATGGGTCTGTGCTTATAATGTGCTGTGCTTATGCACCCGTGCTTATGTGCTTTTATTGTGTTTATGTGTTATGTTTGCCTGTGTGCCTATGTGCTTATGGGTCTGTGCCTGTGTGTCTTTTAATGCCATCTACCTGCCAGGGACTGCAGATAAAAAATTAGCCTGCATGGCTAAATATGGCACATTTACATGCTGGACTTAAGTGATCATGTTAATTAATGGGCATTGTCCCTTTTTAAATAAATAAATAAACAAACAAGTAGAACTATCAAACATAATTGTTTCAGAGACGCTCAGAAAGTTGTTGGCTTTTCTTTTTTGTATCATAAATGGGCAAGATCATTATTAAGTCATCACATTATTTTTCACATTTTACTGACAAAAAAAAGGATTATTATTACTCAATAATACAAATATTGTCTGTAAATTAATTGCTAATTCCAGATAATAGATAGTTTTGTTGAAATCCCCTGAATGGCACAACATATCCTCAAACCCCTAGTCGACAGTTACATGTTGTGTGTGTGTGTGTGTGGGTTGTGACCAGGTCAATCGGAAAGTGATTTCTTTATCTGAATAACCTTTAGAGGCCAGAATGGGGTAAATGTATTCTGTTGCAAATTGCAAAACAAACAGAATTTCCTTTCCTGTTGGTCATCTGGTAGTGACCCTCTCTGATTTATTTTGGAGGAGGGGTTGGGAAACACTGATATCGGCACCTCTCAGATAGGTGGCAGCTGCTGTGATAAAACATTATAGGACTCATGTTACTCTTCAGGAGGTTACGTTTTGTCCTGTCTAATGCGAACCTGCTTTTGTGGAGCACTTGAGCCTGTGGAAGAAAGTACATCCTTCTCCAGTCGGCTTTTTAACTGCACCCTGACGTTTGCACAACTTGAATCTGTACCGCTTTCACCCACAAACACTGTTAGGTTAAGTCAAGGACAGTGGAAGAAGTTGGTCACCTTAAATGTGGTGTCACTTGTTGCTACAGAAACGTTGCTATGCTGCAGCCAGGAGGAGTGAAGCTTTGACTGAACCCCTCTCAGGCCGCGCACCGTCCTCCGCTGCACCTCTCCCTCCACAAAATGTCCAGGTAGGTGCTGCTCTCGTCTACGCACGGATAGCTGTTGCAGGCGGGCTACAATCCAACTGAACATGCTACTTTGTTTACAGTTTGATTACAAGTTTCCAGTAACAATTTATTTCCCTGCTTCAGGTGTCCAAGCTTCCAAACGGTATGGTGATCGCGTCTCTGGAGAACAATTCCCCCGTGTCCAGTGTCGGTGTGTTTGTGAAAGCTGGGAGTCGCTATGAGACGGTGGAAAACCAGGGCGTCTCTCATGTGCTACGACTGGCAGCAAACCTGGTAATTTGTGAAAGTGTCTTCTCATAGCTGCTTACTGTGGAGGACAGTTGGCTCTCATTTTAAATTTTTCAGTGTGTCGTACTTTATTAACCCTCTGAACCCCAAAACCTGCCGGTGCATTTACAAAGCATGTTTTCTTTTTTTTTTTAAATCACCAAAATGACTCCATTTATCATAGCCAGAAACTGTGAAAACAGACATTGTCGTTGGATTTTCACATTTCTGGCAGTCCTTGAAATGGATCATGTGTGACGAATGCTTCCACAGACATTATAACAAAATCTAATCTTAAAATAGTGATATTTCATCAAAATCACTTTATTCTACATGTCACAATTACATTTTCGGCAAAAATAAACCATTTGCACGAACCAGACCCTCTCAGCGACACTGAGAAGCTACGATGACTCAGCTGAGACCAACAGCCACCTGACAATAATTCAGTGAAACTTAACAAAACTAAACTAAACTGCAGCTGTTTGCACAGAGCAGAGGGGAGACGACAGGAGAGGTTGTAAGTTGTTTTTTTTCCAATATTGGTAACACTTGTGGGCACTTGAACAACTTTGTATAGATTCCATTTTATTCCAATTTTTGTAAAATAAATAGGTTTATTTTTTCCACATGCTATGATTTTTTTTTCAACCTGCTATAGTATGTTGGGGGTTTTTTTCCCACTTTTTTCAACACACTATACAATTACTTTTTTAAACATGCTATATCTGAATTAATTACATACTTGACAAATGAGTATTTTCTTATGTTTAATGCAAAATAAACATCACAGTGTGAAGTGAAATTATATAGAGAATATATATATATATTTCCAGCTATACACTGTTTGTTAATTGCATTGAACTAAGCAGTAATGTAAAGTGTGATGTAAAAACAAAACCGCAAACTTCAAACAATATTCCCTCAAAATATTTCACATCAGATTTACTGAGAAATTTGAGTTAGTATGTGCTTTATTATACATTTAGATGACCTAATTGTGTATCACGATATCTCGATATATGATTTCATCACCATATGATTCCATTGAAAGACGATAAATTATCATATTGAATTATTGCCCAGACCTACTGTAGGATATTGTTGAAACACTTTGTTGTTTTGCAGACTACTAAGGGAGCGTCTGCCTTCAAGATCTGTCGCGGTGTGGAGGCGGTGGGGGGCAGCCTGAGGTCAGTGAGCGTGCTCTCTCTCTGCACATGCACACGCTGACTGTCCCTGCTATAAATACATGCCAGTGTAACCATAAACCACCACACAGAACCAACTGTGTCTTCATCTGTTTACCTGCAGTGTGACATCATCAAGAGAGACCACCGTCTACACCGCAGACTGCTTGAGAGATCACCTGTACGTGCGGCCATCTTTTATTATGTCAAGCCTCCTGTGTTGATGCCTCAGTGTGTGTTAACGTTGCTGTATCTGTGTGTGTGTGTGCGTGCAGAGATTCATTATTTGAGTATTTGGTCAACGTGATCGCAGCTCAGGAGTTCCGGCCGTGGGAGGTGGACGATCTGACGTCCAGGGTGAAGATCGACAAGGCTCTGGCTCAGCAGTGTCCTCAGATAGGTTAGTAACCAGCAACAACGTTCAGCTCCCAACTATCTGCTTTTTCATTGTGGAAATTGTGTCAGTGTGTCAGGGTTACTGAGTGGTTTTGATCTCTTTGTATCTTGATATTGGTGTATGAGGTTCTTCTTGCTAGCATATTAGCACACAGCAGCAGAATTAGAGCAATATTGGACCTATCTGAGAAATGTATGTCCATCATTTACTGGCAATTTCTTATTTGGCCTCTTAACTTCTGAGGAAACAAATACAGTAGGCTAGAAGCTGCAAGTAGACGCATAATAGGCTGTTGATTCTCAGTGGGATTGGCACCAGGCCCGGGAATACACATCCAAACTATTTCCCGTTTCCCCGAGAAATATAATGATGTGAAAACAGGAAAAACTGTAAAAAAAAAAGTAAAAGTAAAAGTAAATTTCCCGTGATTCTCGGGAGAGTGTTGCTTCTGCTCCAGGCCAGGGACAGAAAATATCTCCTTTTTCGGGGAAAAATATTAAAAACTAATTGCCATATCACAGGGACTCATTTTATTCAATATTCATGTGAACAGTGATGCTTAAAACAGTAAAATATTCCAAGTTCAAATCTTGTGTGAGTTGTTATTTATCTCTTGTTACATGTTTAAATACGTGTATGGAAAAAAATACTTTTTGAGGTCTAATGTGGATGGAGAGGTGAAGAGAAAGATGCACTAAAGATGCTCTCAACTTTCATTTCACTGCAACTCTAATGGAGATTTAAAGATGTCATTTATGGAACGTTTTCTGTTTTCTCCCTGCAGGTGTAATTGAGAAGTTGCATGAAGCAGCGTACAAAAACGCCCTGTCCAACTCTCTGTACTGCCCTGACTACATGGTCGGCCATGTCTCCCCCACTCAGGTATGGATCTGTGTTAGTAAGACGTATAAACCTAACACAACCTTTCATTCTTTGTTAGTTTGTACGTAGCTCTTACCCACCGCTCCTCCTCCTCCTTATCGTCCCCTTGTAGCTGCAGTCGTTTGTTGAGGACAATTTCACCACTGGCAGAATGGCTCTTGTAGGACTAGGTGAGTGTCTGCTATCGCTGTGTAGTCACACTGCATCGTTTTGTCCCAGCTGCTCTCCTTTTATGGAGGATATGTTTGGTCATAATTAAAATTAAAAGTACAAATAAAAAAAAAAATTAAAATGTATTAGTTTTTGTTTTTTTCCGTTAAAGCTTTTCCCTTTTGTTATTTCCATTCCCCTTTTCAATTTAATCTTTACAATTTCATCTTTCAGTTTGAGCATTTCCATTGAAGCGTTTTAAAATTTCACTTTTTTCCACTGTGACTTTACATTTTCAAATGATGATTTTACATTTTAAATTAGCTTTTTCAATTTCCCTTTTCTTTTTAAGTTTAGTTATGTCCCGATTATTAGAAATAATCTTTTTAATTTAATGTCTTGTAATTTTCTATTTGGACTTTTACTTATGACCAAAAATATCCTCCATATCCTTTCTCGTGTGTGTGTGTGTGTGTGTGTGTGTGTGTGTGAGTGCGTGCGTGCGTGCGTGCGTGCGTGCGTGCGTGCGTGCGTGTGGATTTTTGAACATATCAGACCGACTTTGCCTGCAAGCAAATGCTGCAAGTGTCGGCACGCCTGAACGACGCCACATCATGGAAGTTTCTATCCTGGGAATGTGCAGCGTTTTCAAAGTTCTTGAAGTTGCATGTTAATGTTAGTCTTGTGTCTCATGTCTGCGTCCAGGTGTAAAGCACTCCGTCCTGAGGCAGATGGGCGAGGGGCTCCTGAGCGTCCGCAGCGGGGCCGGAGCACCTCCGGCCAAAGCTGTGTACCGTGGAGGTAAAACTCATAGCGACGTCACACCCTTTGTGGAGATTTATCACTGCGTTATTGTCATGATGCTATTCAGGCTGTCCTCTCGGAAAGTAATGCACTGCGATTCGTACATAACCCATGTAATCATTACGGCCGTATTGACGTTTGCTGTCGGGCAGCGACCTCTAGTGGCCGTACTAATTATGACGGGAGCAAAGGAGGAAGTCAGGTGGCATCGTGCGACTAGAGCTGCGTTCCAAATTGCATACTTTTAGTACTGCAGCTCTTCCAAAATACGTACTATAGCATGCAGTATGCAGAATAACCAGAAAAGCATGCTGGCTTGCATACTGCAAAATGTGACCGGATGTAGTTAGACATCCTGATATTTCTGGCATACTGTATTTGACATGTTATGTATTGGGACATACACATTTTTTTTCTGGCATACTAAATAGTATAGAACACACCCAAAGTCTGTGTAGGGAGTAGGTCGGGGTGGATGGGTCCAAAAATACAGGACTTTCACCTGGGAGACCGGTGTTCGTGTCCCCTGCGAAACCAAAAGTCAACATTATTATTTTAAGTTACGTTCGTAAGTTAACTTCCCTCTGCGACTTCGTCACATTCAACATCACAACGTGAAGTAGTTTACGCACGGAAGTACTTGTTTTAACCCGATCTGTTGTCTTAGTTTTGGTGCCTGTAATTAACCGGTCACGCAAACGGTCGCCGTTTCACAATAGAACAATAATATTTCGTAAGATATCATGAGAACCATTGTATGAGAATAATTTGTGCGATTGTGTGCGTTTGTGTTTGTGTGTAGGTGAGCTGCGGGTGCACAACAATGACGACCTGGTCCACGCACTGATTACCAGCGAGGGCGGTGTGACAGGTAGCGCAGAGGCTAATGCCTTCAGTGTGCTGCAAAGGATCCTGGGAGCTGGGCCACACGTAAAGAGGGGCTCCAACATCACCAGCAAACTGAGCCAGGGTATTGCCAAAGCTACCACACAGCCTTTTGATGTAAGTTTAAAAAAAATTTTTTTATTGTAGGATAATGTGTTGCATTAGTTTTAAATGCAGAGAGTTTGTCTCCGAATGTCAGATGACCTCTGGCTGTTTTTCAGGCCACAGCCTTCAATGCCTCGTACTCCGACTCCGGCCTGTTTGGTGTTTATACCATTGCACAAGCTGACTCTGCAGGAGAGGTGATTGCCAAATTCACGCCTTCCAAAAAACGAATGTAACTGCATCTAAAATGTGCAAAGAGTCACCGTTTCACTGCTTGTTGTCGTCCTCTGTGTAGGTGATCAAAGCTGCCGTCGCTCAAGTGAGGGGCGTGGCTGAGGGAAACGTGTCGGAGGCGGACATCACCAGAGCAAAGTGAGTTCACGTTGACAGTGATGGAAGGTAACTAAGTACATTTACTCAAGTACTTTACTTAAGTACAAATCTGAGGTACTTTATTTGAGTCTTCTCTTTTCATGCAACTTTGTACTTCTACTCCACTACAATTTAGAGAGAAATATTGTACTTTTCACTCCACTACATTTATCTGGCAGCTTTAGTTACTATACTAATTACGATTTTTGCACACAAATCATATGGAAAAGTTGATAAAAGAAAAAATAATTGGCAACTACTTTGATAATTTTTTGTCAATTTCCATCTAAAAACATTTAATAAAAAATGTGAGGATTTGCTGCTTTAAAAAAAAAAAAAATCATTAATAATTTTGAGACTTCTGTACTATTGGTTGGACAAAACACATATTGTCACACATTTCTCACTAATTTTAGATTTTTACAAACCAAACAATTAATTCATTAAAGATGAAAATAATCATTAGTTAATAGTTCAAAACCAACTACAACAGTAAAATCCTGTTTTTACATTAATGCATGAATAATAATAATCTAATCATATAACAGTCATTTTTCTGCATTGAGTACTTTTACTTTTAATATTTTAAATACATTGTCCTGATTATGCTTATGAACTTTTATTTAAGTAACATTTTCAATGCATGACTTTTACTTGTAGTGGAGTATTTGCAGTGTGGTATTAGTACTTTTACTTAAGGCTCTGAATACTCCCTCCAGCACTGGCTGTTGACTCTGGTGTGTGTTTGACTTCTCTGCGTAGGAACCAGGTGAAAGCCGAGTACCTGATGTCAATAGAGAGCTCTGAGGGGCTGTTGGAGGAGATGGGTGCTCAGGCTCTGACCACCGCAGCGTACCAGATCCCTGACTCCGTTCTCCAGTCTATAGATGCTGTCACCCAGGAGGAGGTGGTCACGGTCAGTGTTTCTACTGTAGAGCCTGGCCCATGTGGGATTTTTGAGACAGATACTGATTTTAGACAGGAAATATGGCAGCCAGTATAGTGCATTTTTAAGCTGGAGAGGCTAAATACAAATACATGATGCATGGTTCTGCTGCACTGCTGACAGAGCATGGACAAGTTTGTGACAGGATTGCCAGGTAAACGTAAAGAAGACAATGGATCTACACCAAACGTCACAACTACCAAAAAAAAAGACAAGAAAATATGACGAGGCATAAAAATTGGCACACTGGAGTTGCAGTTCTGTATTAATTACAGGCAATGGTTCAAATAAATTCTATAGAAGTTTGCAAGCAAAGGATGTGTGGTCGTGTGGGTGCATTGCGGGGGGGGGGCTTGAAAATATTTTTATCTACAAAAGGGGGGCCTTGCAAAAAAAGTTTTGTGAACCACTGGACTATGCAAAGGCACTCAGAAGGCTGCTTTCTTAAACAAGTATTAAAGAATATTTAACATCATTATACATGTATACATACATGTACACATGTATTACATTGTCAATTAATTCTCGAAATGAACACAGAAAATGAAGAATATATAAAAAAGCTAAATAAACATCAGTACTGTATGTTCAGTACAGCATTTAGATAAAGAATAAAGAATATTTTACTTTTTTCAGTAGCTGTTTATGAATAATGAAAAAATAAATACAGAAACATGTAGTTACATGCCGGGTTATTCATCAATGTATTTGTTCAAAATGTGATGACAGTAAATTGAGTTGTGTACTCTTTGAGTTATAATTTACTACATAAGGAAGTGACTAAGCAGTAAATTAAAAACTTCCTGCTGTCCTTTCTTTACAGGCTGCAAAAACATTTGTGGATGGTAAGAAGACCATGGCAGCTAGTGGACGCCTGGTGAATACACCGTTTGTGGATGAAGTATGAAGATAAAGTATAAGAACGGTTGATTTTAACTCAGGCACACTGTGTCTGGCTCCTTCTAAGGGAAAGAGGACCTCAAAGCCACTGCCTCCTGCAACAATTCATTTGATGTCACCAATCATTTGTAGTCTGTCCTGCAGTAAGTGTAAGCACCAACAGGGAGCCGGAGAATCATAATGCAATTTCTCTTTTTTTTTTTTTTTTGTCAATTTAACTGTATATCTATGTAAATTAAAGACAGTAATAACCACTGGTTTTCGCTTGAATTTGTATCTTGAATCCAGATTTACTGAAGGGTTTTAGGGCTGTATCAGGAGTGTGACGGTCGTCTGTTGCATTCATCAACCAATAGGGGGACCCAAAAGCACAAACATGATTTGGCAGTGATTTAAAGTTTCCAATGTTGAACATCCTGAATTTAAGTTTAAGCAACCCTGTTTATGCTTGTGCTGCAGATACAACAGTTTTAGAATAAGTATTGATAAGTATAATTTACCTATGTAAAAAGTAGCAATACCAGCTAAATGTACATAAAAAATCAAAATAAAAGTACTCATGCATTGGCCCCTGTCAGTGTGGTATGGTTCTATGTTATAGTATTGGATTATTATTACTGATTCATTAAGCAGCATTTCAATGTTGCAGCTGGTTGAGCTAATGTCAGCTGTTTTATTGTAGTTTAATCATAATGCATTTTCTTCTATATTATAAGATGCTCATATGTTTTGTATGTAAATAATTAATCTGTAGAGTGGCTTTGTTGCTATAGCTGTCAGATAAATACAGTGAGGTAAAAAAGTACAATATGTCCCACTCAAATGTAGTTGAGTAGAAATATATAATGAAAAAAAGGAAAATACAAGCACCTCAGAATTGTACTTGCACACAGTACTTGAGTAAGGTGTGTACCCTGAAAGTCTCCAAATACACTCAACAATTTGCTGCCTTTTTGCCCAGAGATACAAAGTACTCATATGATGGAATAATATTGTATAATCTGAATTTTTATCAAAATGGCAATATTTACTACTAGTGCAATATCCAAATCGCAGGAGGCGCAATATTTGGTAAAGGCAAAATATGTGTCAAAACACCATTCTGTATTAAACTATTGTGGTGCTGCAGAGATGTCCTTTGTTTGGTGCAGGTCCTTGAACAAAGAATCACACCATGATCATTTTAATATATTTGTCAATGAAAATGAGAATAATGATGCAAAAATGATCATTCCCTCCAATATTGCAACATCAGTCAAAGTAATCACATTTATTTTCCAAATCGTTCAGCCCTAGCAAATTCACAGATTTACAATTAATTGGATTATCATGAAGCTGAGACTTGTGAAGTTTTAAAGGTGCACCCATAGACTGTATAATAATATAAACAATATAAGAATCTATTATACGTCTATGGGTGCACCCCTGTAGATTATATTACCACTACATAACTAATTTCCACAAACAGCCAGGGCGGCTCAGGTCAACATGAACCCCGTTTTTGCAAAGTATCGCGAGAAGAGAACGAATGCCCCCCTCCTGAACGTGAAGACACTGAGCTCTGTATGTGTGTGGTGTGTGTGTGCGACGCTGCGTGGGGGTGTTCGCCTGATGTCATTTGGCAGAAAGGGAGGCTGAGCTAAAGGTGGGCACACGGGTGGAAAGCATAACAATAACGTTACCGCTTCACCGTCCACATCGGGACTTTTATTAACGTCTCTTTTGGATTTAAATACGCAGCGTTAAATACCGTCTCCTCCTCACCGCGGTCCGAAGAAGAAGAAGAAGAGGAGGAGGTGAAGCTAACGGATTGAAAGTACCAGATGCTATTCCAGCGGAGGAGAAGGAGAACGGGCTCGAATAAGCAAGAGAGGGTGATGGGTTCTCGTTTTCCTGACGGCTAAACCTTCGCTAGAAACATACGGATACTGTGAAGTGAGAGGAACTTGCTTTGCTCCTTCTCCACCGCCGTCTGTGTCTGAAATGCTAGCGCAGTCGCGGTCTCGGCCGTCGAGCAGCCTCTGGGCCGCAGCTCGGCACACCGAGCCCGAATCTGGGAAATAGCTAGCTAGCTATCTGCTAGCCGCAGCTGTACCCGATGCTGCTGTTGCGGCGGCTGCTGCTGCTAAACGGATCCGAAAGACGACACAAGCGGTTCAGGGCCCCGGCGCTGAGTGAGCTATTGTTTTACCTTACTGGACTACAACTGGCATTTGAGATGTGATGCTTTTTGTGCGTCGTTTTTGAGCCTTTTGTAGCTCTCGTTTGCTTGACGCGAAGGAGCTAACGTTGCTGCAAAATGCACAGCAGAACCACAACAGCAGGCTCCTGTTGAAGGGGGCGAGGTTAGACTGATAACAGCCCACCCTGTGTCTCTCAACACTTGGGGTCACATTTGGACAACGACCGCCACCACATTTTTTCCCACGTCATTCAGCGCTTCATCAGCTGGCGATATGGATAAACTAACGATCATTTCAGGGTGCCTGTTTCTGGCAGCAGATATCTTTGCAATAGCCAGCATTGCAAACCCAGACTGGATCAACACTGGTGAATCAGCAGGTAAATGAAGCAGGCCACAGCTGCCATTCAGAATTATGTTTTGTGTGTTTTTTCGCAGGATTTCTTGCTACTACCCCCCCCCCCCCCCACACACACACACACACACACTCTGCAGGAGCATTTGCCATCAGATAATCTCCACAACAAAGATATGCTCCATTGTGTGGAGGCTTTCATCTGCAGCAACATCTTTTGTCCCCCACAGCACTGTGTGTTCTTCTGTGCATAATATGTATGTTGCTTCTTATTGACTAAAATATCAAGACCAATAATTACAATTTCATACCAGATTGATCAGCACCATGGATCTCTGCTGCTCCTAGGGCAGTAGCTGATGATTATTTTCATGGCTTTTTATCAGTAGATGTATAAATGTCAGAAAATAGTGAAAAATGCCCATCAAAATATCATTGATTCCAGCCTCTTCAGATGGCTTGTTTTGTCTGATCAACAGTACAAAAAACAATGATATTCAGTTTGCAGTGATATACAAAGAGTAAAGCAGCACATTGTGAAGCTGAAACCAGAGAATGTTTGACTTTATTGCTTGAAAATATTGCTGAAATGGTTAGTTGATTGATCATCACATTATTGCATTCATTTAGCTGATGCTTTTATCCAAAGTGACATACAGTAAGTGCACTCAACCATGAGGATACCACCCAAAAATGCAAGAATCATGTGAGTACATACAATTCATCAAATAAGCAGCCCTGCTTCATGTGCTACATTTTAGAAACATGTTTTTTTTCATTGTTCAATTGATCACTTATCAGGAAATTAATTGAAAGTGAATCGATTAATTAATTTATCAAGCCTAAAATGCCAAACATTGCCTTGTAGCAGCTCAGATGTGAGGATTTGCTGCTTTTCTTTGTTGTATATATATTATTGTAGATTAAATATTTGGGGGCTTTGAACCCTTGATGAAACAAAACAAGCAATTTGAGGATCTGACAAACATTTTGTACACTACATAGCTGATTAACGGGGGGAAAAAATCAACAGATTTATCAATCATGAGAATAATCCTTAGTTGAAGTCTCTTTTTTTCCTCTGTCCAACAAATTGATTAAGCGGCTTATCATTTTAGCACTAAAAGTAATTGCTGTCCTGCATTTCTCTGGTGACTTGACATTTGAAGTGACCTCCATGTGATCAATCTAATCAGCGATCACTTGAGGAACCAAAGCAGGTGCTCATTTGCGGCGTCCCTGCTGATTTCAGACAGAAGCACGTGCAGTTTAGTCCTCTGCTTTATTTGTGTCCGTCCTGAAAACACATTCAGGCTATTGATAGACAGCTGCTCCTCTTTGTTCCATCTGCAGGATGACAGCTTAGTAACTGGGTCAGGGAGGATCCACCAGCATACATCCAGGCTGTATTAGCTTTAACAGAATAAGTAATCTGTACAAAAGTAATAATAGGATGCAGATGCAACGAGGGCACCATCTACAATGCATGTCATTTGATTGTAGGGATGCGTATCGGTATTAGGTCTCATGTACTTGCACTTGTACCCAGAAAACTACTCTGATACTACCGGCAATGTGACATTCACCTCTCATCAGTTGAACGGGTAGACGGAGGAGCCGGCAGTGTGTGGAGATAGTTTAAGATAAATTATTACAAAAGTGGAGCAGACTGGGTAATGTTAAATACTTGGCAGCAGGTAACCTACTGTTAGCTAAATATGTTTCAAAAGCTTAAAGCTAAACTGTCTGAAGTGGCTGTATTTCACTCAAAAGGATTCCAACATCAGAAAGTGCAACAGTCAGCAGCTAAAGACACAGCTAACAGTTAGCTTACCTTCCGGTAGCATAGTATTGAGACACCACGGCCACTGCTGGAGTTGGAGATGTCAGAGAAACGACACAACTGTCAAATCCTCATGCTTCCCCAAAGTCAGTGTGTCGGTGTGGCAACACCTTCTACCATCAGTTTGTTCCCAATTGACTGATGAAATAAGTTGTTTTTACATTTAAATGTGACCATATGGTCTTAGTGTGGGACATAATATGGCAGCTGTATCACACTTGATACCATCTTTTTAAAGAATTAATTTAGGCGCCGCCACTGGTGCCAAAAAACAAACAAGCAATATCCAACCCTAGTACTCATATCGGTACTTGGTATCGGCAAGTACCCAAATGTAAGTACATAAGTAGTGGTATTGGTGCATCCATATTTGATTGCATTGGAGAGTTCCCATCTAAAGTTGATGTACTATAGCCAAAGAGTGGATGGCAACTTCTCACTATCTGCATGTACAGAAAGTGGAACCATCGCCACATTTAACCTGCAGTGTTGTGGTGAGTGTGGGTGTGATAGAGCAGGTTTCGTACAGCGACCGCCTTCCTCCTCGCTGTCACTGTTCTCACCCTTTTGACGATTGTGATGTAACTTATCTTGGTTTGTTTTTTGAGACGTAGGTGATAGACCACATACATCTCCCTCACACTTTTTTTCACTCATCATTTTGAGATTGTACCAGCCACTGTTTTGGAATATATGATAGTAAAGGTATCTAAGTCAATATTCTGTAGTGTTTTTTGGTCTAGAACGGCAGCTAGTTTAATCCTCACCTTGGACAGTAGGTTACAGTTTCTGTCCATCTTGGTGGTAGTCATATAACAGCCTCTTTAAATTATTTAGTCAATAAATATATGCAGATTTTCATTATACAGCTGCACATAAACTAGAAATACAACCTAATGTACACTTTAAATGCCAAATGTACAAGAAGTTGTTTGTGACAGAGCTTTGAGTGTTAATAAAAGATGATTATATCTTTATAGGCTAGGTTGTGGCTAGTTTTTGCAGTACCTCTTTTATTTAACCTAAATATCAAATAAATAATAAATTCATTATTTATAGCACACTATGGTATAGTTGTAATAATGCATTTATTAATGTATCTGTCAACAACTCCTGTGGGCACCAATAAGTGGAGGCTGGTGTATAAACAGATAGGCCTAAATGAAAATATAGGACACTGTTTTAATAATATAATATATGTCTTTATCGGAAAAGTTCTAATTGTTAACAAATGCTGTACAATTATAAATAAACCCATAAACATGTCATTATATCTACTTTTTGTAAAGATATTCATTTGACATATTCACTTACTAACATAGTGTGTGTGTGTGTGTGTGTGTGTGTGTGTGTGTGTGTGTGTGTGTGTGTCTTGTGTACATAGTAGGCAAAACAACAAACACGTTTTTAAAAAAGAAAGAAGAAAGTTTCGGCCAACAAATCATTATTGCTTACACAGCTTTAACGTTGAGTGCCATTTGCTTTCATGCTAAATCACAATATTTAGAGCAGAAGAATACTTTGCACATGTATTTCATGAGACAGGTGCGTAGGAGGGGAGCGAGCAGGTCAAAAGTTGCAAACAAACTCAATACATTTTGCGACGTTTTGCAAATAAATGTATTTTGCAAGTTAAGACAGTGTGCGGGAGTTTGTTTGCAAAATGACAATATTTGCCAACTGCCCTGCATGTTACCTACTTGTTTCACATTTCTTGTGTTCTTGGCTCCTCTTTGTCTGTACAGCCAGTCTGTTTTTCGCCTGTTTTGTCTTGACTTTTAAGATGATCTGGGCATATCAAATCATTTTACAGTGTCTCTTTGGGGCTCTGTTACAGTCTTTTGTTTGATTCTTAGACCTCTATTAGAGCTGACATGCAGCTAAATTGGATCCAACCTAATGAGAGCCATATTACCTACAGCATTTGTGATTGAAGTTTTTTTCAGAGTTAAACTATTTGTCATGAGCTGTTTGCATTATTTTGTCTACCCCATTCCACAGACTAGTGTATTGTTTGAACTTATTATGAAGTAAGAGCCCCCGTTGACTCTCCACATTGTATTATCTTCAATCAGCTGACCTCTGGTTCCTGGCTCTGTTGTTTTGTCAAAGGGGCTCAGCGCTTGACAACGTGCCCTTGTAGGACCTCAGTGTGACGTCTTTGTACTCAGAGCGTGGAGAAACAGACATGTTCTCCTGGGCACTTACAGCATCAATAAAAGCTGACTTTGCTCATTGAGTTGCCTCCTGTTTTGGTCAAGTGATTTGATTAGGGCTGCACAATGTTATCGTCATCGCGATATCAACTTGCGCAATAAACACATCGCGAAAGACTGCGACGTATCGCAAAAACACTCAGGGATTTTTTAAGTTGGTTAAGAAAGTATTAGCAGAAAACTACACTTTAAATTGTAAATATCATTCTTTTTTATGGTGCCTTTTGTGTTCAGTTCATTAAAAGAATGTTGGAAATAATTTCCTTTCTTTTTTTTAATTCAACAAGCAGTTGTATTTTAGCAGTATCGTAAGCAGCAGAAAGGCAAAACTGAGTACACTTTAATCCCAAGGAATATCGTTATCGCATTATTCAACACTGTTATCGAATATCGCATATTTTCCTCATATCGTGCAGCCCTAGATTTGATCAAAGCTTTTTTGAGAACTCATCAAGAATAAGTAAACAAACTGTGAGACCTGTGCATGGAAATGAAACCTATAGGTCTAGATTTGACACACAAAAAGCCGAACCCCAGTAGATACTGCACATTTGAGGAAGGAGAAGTAGCACTACGGTAACTCAACACACAGTGTGTATCCATGACACTGCCCTCACTTCGGTGTGATATCCTCAGGCAATAACAGCTGAAGCTGATTTCCTGTGCTGAGCTTCAAGACAAAGCCATTGTTGCTGTAGTGTCAAACACAAACTGTGATTCCCGTCAGCTCCGCCGCCAACTGCCCTCCTGCAGATACTTGTCACAAGAGTGGATGTTGTTCTCTGGAGCCTGAATAACCTCTGATATACTCTGCAAACACACACACACACGCACTTAAAAAATGCCAAGTCACATCCAGTTACAGATTGGCTTTTCATAACGCCGCTGTATCCAAGACAGCAGTGTTTTACCTCTCCTTCTTTAGTGTTGTGCCAGGTCATAGGCCAGTTAACTATTTCGACGTCAACAGTATCGGGTGGATTTTGGTGGAAATCATTCTCTGTTTTAAGAATAGATTATTAACACTTACTGTTATATAGCACTGGGTATCATTCAAAATGTTTCAATACTGGTACCGCGCTGTTTCTCTTATCAAGTAAGCGGTTTCTTAAGATAAAAATGACAAAATGTGTTTTATCATTTTTTCCCATCACAACAGAAGCTGTTTATTGCCCCAAAGTGCATGCAGTTCAGTATCACTTGTGTAATAATAAACAGACACATTTATTTTCCACTGAGTACTAAGATGCATTAGCTCCAATATGCTGCTACAGGTGGTGTCGGACACCTTTGAAACAGTCGCTAGATTATTAGTCTGTGTTGTATAGGGCTTGGTATTGGTACTCTATACCTTTTTAAGGTATCGACTGAAATAACCCAGTACCATGCAGTATTGAAACTTCTACAGTCAAACGATACCTGCATTCAGGGTGCAAAATTAACCTTTTTGTCCACCGGCCAAATGGCTAGTGAATGTTCAAATTTTACCAGCCACTCAATAGATTACTGTTGTTTTTTTGGCTGGTGAGTGAAGCAAATCTACTAGCTGCATATTTTACCAGCATTTGGCTAGTAAATGGTGCAAATTTTGGTCCCTGTCTGCATTCCATCCTTTTTGTTCCCAGATCTAGAAAAAAAAGACGATTTATGGTTTTGCTCGCAGCTAATCACGGCAAGCGTTCTTTGATTTAATGCGACGTTTGATTGGCCCACTACCACAGCAGCGACAACAGATACGGTCTGTGGTGTGGTGAAGTCGAGCGTGGTGTATTTCACGGAGTTGGCAGTTCAGATATCAAATTAAGTACTCTACTGGTATTGGTATCACATTAAGGTTACTGGTATTGTAACTGAAGTAGCATTTGTCAAAATTGCAGTAAATCACTGGTCCTCAGGAACTGCTACTGTAGTTGTAGCCTGATGTCTAAAATAGATGAAATGGGAAAATATAAAATTGTGTTATTCTAGGTATCCATTTTCAAAGTACACAGTGTCATTGATGCAAAGCAACTGAAACCAGGCCCAGCCAATATCATCCAGTGTCAGAGCTGCAGAGTCAGCAGTTTAGACCTGCAGCCCAGTCCAACCTGTGCCACTAACGGGAAAGGACAAAAACGGCAGCGCCAGTTCAGAATTGCAGATGCAAACATGACGATGTTTAAAAATTGTAATTTTGACATGTGCACCTGCGTGTTGAATGTAACAGCCGAAATACATGGGGCACAGACGCGTCACGTAGGCCTGACAGAGTTTTTGCGTATTGAGTTTTGCCAAGTGATAATGCAGTTGGTTGTGCAGGGTTTGGACGTGTAGGCTATATTAACTGGTACTGAATTAATTAACTGGATCATTTTAACTACAGGATCATAGATACACATTGATTGATTTATTTTAATGTGAAATGTAAAAACACACATGGTTTCTCTGGTGCGTTGCATTGCCTCTGGTACAATGGGGTATTTATTTTAATAATTTTTAAACAGATTGTACTTGTTTTTATACAACGTTTTTTCTTCTTGGAGGGCCGTGTAGCCACAAGAAAAAAACTATACTAGCCGTGTAAAATAGAGATGAGCAGTTTGATTCCCAGGGCTGCACGATAGGAGGAAAATATGTAATGTGCGATAACGTTGCCATATCAGTTCTGCTGCTTCCAGTATACTGCTGAAATACAACAAATTGCTTGTTTTTTCTGACATTTTATTGAACGTTGGACATTGAACTGAACACAAAAGTCACTATCAAAAAATCCCTGAGTGTCTTTCGCGATATATCGCAGTCTTTTGCGATGTTTACTGCAAAAGTTGATATTGCGATGGCGATAAAAAACGATATATTGTGCAGCCCAATTCTCACACGGGTGCGCGCGGCTTTCGTGGTTAGTGTGGCAGCATCAGTTGATTATAATGGACGCTCTCTGCTGCGGCAGGCGTGTCGCGCCGCGTCCTCGCCCCATGTATTTCGGCCGTGAAGCCTAAAACTCGCACAGAAAACAGCAGCTGTAACACACAAGGTGGCCTGTAGGTGGAGGCTTTTCAACTGCTGCCTACTTCCTGATCTTTCTTTCACAAAATGTGCAGCTGGTTGTAGATTAGATTAGATTTATCATTTAGCACTTAGGTTGATATAATGCAATACTCTCGTGGGTTCATCTACCATGTTTTGTATGCAAGTTTTGGCCGTACACAGCAGCTGTGCTCCGGTGTCCCGACAATGTAAGTGGGCGCTGTAAAAGCCTCCAGCAGCAGCAGAAGACGCAGCTGTTGGCGGCTTTAGCTTGCCTACTTGCCGCCCACCACAGTTCAGAGGCCTGTTTGACTCATCCCTCCAGAGCTTTTAAACAGCAGCACCCCCTATACTCCACTAATGACTGCATCATCATGCTGAGGATGAGCAGACACGGACCTCATTTCCGCTCATTTGGACAGAGACATGGTGAGAGGAGTATTTTGATCATAGGGAGCACAGAGCTGACGGCAGGGTGGGGGGCGTGAAAATGAGCAGGGCTCCAAAATGCAGAATTGGCCCATTATTTTCTGTGTATGAGAGAAAGGAACCATAAGAGATTTGTTTGTAAACGTAAGATAATCAATTTTAGCTACTTCTAGCAGGCTTAAGGTATGGTCACACTGGCTCCGTCTCCCATTTCGGACTATTTCGGTGATGGCCGAAATAAGCAAAAACAGCAAAAACTCACCTCAGTGAGTCCCCAACTTGCTCCAAGTCAGTTTATATGGAAGTTAGCCCGCTACAACGGTCACAGTTCTTTGCAATGGCAACGGTACACATAAAAGTGGCCACCGCTCTTCCCATCCTGCTATGTTGATTTGAATGGGAATGTCCATTCTACTTATTCAATTTCTGTGGTCGACGTATTCCTTTAATTTAACCTCATGCATATTCTTGCATAGCACAGTCTACGTTTGCAGGTGAAGTGGAGTCTCCCATGTCAGAATGAAAAATATTAGGGCTGTACCTGAATTTTGTCAGTCGAATCATATTTGGCTGTTCAATGCAAATATTTGACTATTTGTTCTGTGCTGTAAGCCTGTTTTATTACAGTTTATTACAGTTTGCGCGTGTTGTGCAGCTTGTTAGATGGCTTTACGGCATGCAAATAAAGGCAACAGCCTGATGCGCAGACCACTCTCTCTCACTCTCTCCTCTCAATTAAAATGACTCATGTTAGTACAAACACATCACACGTTCATTTTTTTTCCATATAGGCCTAGAATATCAAGCAGTGCGTTATTAAGCTGCCAGGTTTTTGAACGGGGTTCAGAAGGACATTGAGTGTGACAGCGAAATTCACATAATATAGTAAACAAGCCAAGTTAGCCCTCAGAGCTAATGCGTGCTAACTAAGCTAACGACTGATCGGAAATGTGCAATAACATTTTTTGCCGACACAAGGTATCAAAGTTAAGCCAGAGACTATATCGTATTAAGTTGCTGCGGACTGTAAATTCACCACCAAGGCAGAAGATGGCTCCCTCTGTCTCACAGACTCACGCTGGAATGGGGTCCGCAGCTGCATGTAGCTTCTCCCCCTCAGCGTGTTGCGAGCTGCGAGCAGCGTCTGTACTCATGTGAGCAGAGAAAAAGCCGTTTTTAAAAGTCTTGTGTGTTCAGCTCTCAGTAGTTTTGTAGCGTCTAATTGAATTCCTGTGGTTTGAAGTCTCCTCCCTACTTTTTATTTCGGATATCTGCTCTTTTTACTGTTTCATTTTCGTTTTCAGCTGTAGAAGTTGTTGTTGTTGTAGTTGTTGTTGTTAAGTGTGTGGAGGAAGAGCCCACATTCCCTGATTTTGTTGCTTCACAACAAACGCTTTTAAATAACAAAATAACGGGGCACTTTTATTGTGGAGAATTTAGAGGAAATTAAATGTGTTTTCTACCTCTCCTGTGACGGCTGCTGAATAACAGCAGACAGGGGTGTTTTCTGCGCAGAGCACCGACACGTCACGGACAGTACAGTACTCTCAGTGGTTTCTGTGACATGAAGAATACTTTTAAAAATACAAACATGGCCAAAATACGCAGCCGTAGCCCCGAAAAGCCACGCCACTGATGACACACCTTCAAGCAGGTAGCCCCTTTGTACACTACTGACAGACGGAAAAAAAAGACTTGATTTGAAGAATCTCAGACGACTGAGGGATCTTCGACTTTCAGGGGGCAGCCCTAAAAAAATATGTATCATGAACACACAGTTGCTGTTTGAGTATCAGACTTTAACGAGAGCTGTTTGTGTGTGTGCCTGCTTGTTGAGTTGTTTACCTGTATCTGTGTACCATCGCGTGCCTGCCTGTTGTAAGGCAGGAATTCCACAGAGAGCTAGTGAAACAGCAGGAGGCCCGAGGATCCAGGGGAAATGGTCATAAACCGGTGCCATTAACTGCAGTTTTCAAACCTTTGCTTAATGTTCTCCTGTTCCCAGCACCAGTCCCTGCTTACTTTACCTCACTCACCTCCTGTTCTTTAATTTGCTCAAGGTTACTCTCTAACTGACTTCAGGAATAGGCTGTAGAGTAGGCCTTCAAGCTATTCAGGTGCAGTTTTTGTCATGAGCAGCAACGCAGTTGTAGCAACAAATTTCCTTGAAAATGACTATAAAGAATCTATCTCTCTGTGAGCCATGACCTCCAACCTAGTGTTTTCCTTTTCACTGTTATTGAAAGTGTTCTGTGCAGCGAGAATTGAATTGCCATAGCAATAAATCAAACGATAAGATAAAAGTGAAGACGGAGAACATCATTTTTAGTTTTTCTAATGGAACATATGTACCCCAATGACAAAACAGTGATTCTCAAAGTGGGTCCATGGCACTCTGCCAGGGGGTCCGTGAAAAGTTTTCAGATTAATTTAAATTATCATGACATAAAATCTCAACACTTCACTCTTCTCTCAGTGTGTGTGTGTGTGTGTGTGTGTGTGTGTGTGTGTGTGCAGTGTTACTTGCAACAAATTTAATTGATGTCAATTGCATTGTTTTATGGGTATTCTGTGTTGAGATGGTGCAAATATTTTTAATAATATATTTCTAATACATTTATCTTGTTTTGTTCTTTCACGTAACTAATATAGAACTATAGATGTCAAATTATTCCAAGGGACATACAGGAGGGGATCTCTATCTTGTAAAGGGTCCTTGGCTGCAAAAAGATTGAGAACCTCTGGTCTAAAAAGGTTTAGGTTTTTATGCTTGTAACAGTAGATGTAAAGCCTTCATTTCTGCAGTTCTATATATAGCATCTACAGACTCCCAAGGCGTTTCTTTTGAACCACTTGCATTGTTTGTGTGGGTTGTTACTGTAACAGCAGTGCTTTCACCGGGTGTTATAAAGGGGACAGGATTTCCTCTGGACTGCCTGCAGAACCCACCACACCCCTGGAGCAATAAGAACATATTTCTCACTTTGCTACTCTGTTTGTATTCAAGTGCTTCAGACTCAATAGGGTTATTATCAACATCTTATATTAATTGTGTAAATATACAATGGCGGGTTCTAAAATGTCTGGATTTGGGTGCCAGACGGAGCAAGTAATGCACTTGACCTTCTGAAATTCTAGCTTGCATGCTCGTCTCATGCACGCGTCCGCCCACCTGCTGAGACACTGTTGAACTTTCATGATGTTGCCCACGCAGCCTTGCCTTTTCAGTGAATGGGTTATTTTGTGGTCAGTATTTACTGCTCATTATTTTTTATTTTTTCAGATTATATCTAAAACAAGTAGAGGAAATTAAGTCCTGCATTAGTCTGAGAAGCCATTGTGCCATTAAAGCCTCAATTCAGAATTAGCCTAGCCACAAACTATATGTTTAGCAGTTTTACATTGATGGACAAAGTTTATTTAAAGGTTCCCTGTGGAGCTTTTGATCTAGTAGTGCTATGGAGTTGTTGTGGGTCCCTTTTTTGTGTACGCACACAAGGAAGCACACGCCAATGGCCTGATCAGCAGACGTGGTAATGAAAATATGAAAAATACTTAAAATATTGGCTTTGCAAATGCACCTTTAAGTAAAAAATGTTTTATTTACTTAGGAGTTAGTCTTGCATAGCCAGACCTATCTCCACAGCTCTGTATCCGTGCTGGGGGAAAGTCTGGATTCAATGTGCTTTCACTCCTGGATGGGGAAAAAACTCCCTGGCCTGTTTGTATTTGCTTAAACCAATCACAATCGTCCTGGGCGGTGCCACGCCCCGACGGTGCCTCTGCAAAGTAGTGTCGAGAGTCGATGGAGGGAACCCGTTTTGGTGCAACCGACACAAAATGTTGTAATCATTATTGTTAGTAGAACTTGCAGTCTGCCCGGAGACGGGCAGTAAGGCTTTATCCAGGCGCGGTTCACACAGTTAGCCTACTTGTGAGTCTGTCTTTCAAGTGTGGGTCTTATTAATTATGACTGTATGACATTTATAACTACTGCCATTTCAAAACGGAGCATACAGACTGAAAACAGTGCTGTGTTAAAGAAACGCAAGGAACTGCGTTCGTCTTGAAGTGTTGCTTCAGATACCCGTGTGACAATGAAATGTGATCCAGCAAGGTCACTTTGATTAAAACATCAATGATGTTGAATGCTTATCAAACACCAGAACATTACAACAGTTTGTGTCTTTTGCGAAGGAGATAAACTGGATTTGACAACTCCTGGAAGGATGTCAGTTCATCCATATCTCCGTAACAATATTTTTAACCGCCATTGAGGCAATTGCCAGGTAAACTGCAGAATTATCTCATTCACGTTACGAAGTAATTTCCTTGGAATGTATGTTTGTATGTATGCCAATGCAGTGCATTGCCGGATGACGATGCATGGTGTTGCTGCAAAAATATGAGCCAGGTTAAAGGTGCTGTAAGTGATTTATGCTTTGTTAAAATAAATGTTAAAAAGCTCTACATTCCGACAGCCATCACTGATATAGAGAGTTTGTCAGTAACGTGGGTCTCCCAGTCCCTCCGCTCTGCAGTAAACAGAAAAGACATTTGTGGAATCCTCTCTCCTGATTGGATGGGAACGGTGTGTACTGCAGAGCAGAGGACCCATGTCACTGACAAAACACTCTATATCAGTGATGGCTGTCTGAATGTAGACCTATTTAACACTTTCACAAATTAAATACCACTTACAGCACCTTTAAACTTTTTTGCCAGACGAATCTGCTTTCTTTGCCGGAGCCTTGTGTACCAACTTAGCGGCTTCATTGAAATGAAGGAGGGTGCTGCATTTTTCATGCAGTGCTGTTGTCTCTCTGAACACAGTCTAACAGCGTGCTGTTATTTGTCTACATGTGCAAAGTGTCAAAGCATGGGGTGTAGGACGGCTCAACTGCCATCCAAAAAGGCCACTCTACATCATCAAAGAGTACTAAAAAACCCCCTCTCATCACTTATAGTCTGCCTTTCTTTGCCCGAGACCTGTGATCAGCAGAGGCCTGAGTGATGCGACGCTGTTCTGCTTACTCAGGTAGAAATTCCCCTTCAGGCCGTTCTCTAATTGAATGGTGTCCCTCCAGAGTGGCTGCACCACTGGAGCATGTTCCTGTTCGGAGTACTGGCCTTCACACTCGAGCTTTAGCAGAGCTCATGACTCAGAGTGAGGCACGAGTCCATTTGAATCCCTGTCTGATCAATGATAGATGGGTACAGCAGAACGTCAGTGTGCACACTTAGACATTCAAAGATGGAGGAAGGAGATAGTTATAGTCGAGCATTGAAGGCTTGGATATATATTTACAGAGATACTGACTATCATTGCAACTTCTTACAGGCTGTCTGTGTTAAGTGTCCTTAAGACTGTCATACCTGCGTGGGATAGATTCAGTAATTGGCAGGACTGATTTAGTTCTCACTTTTTCTTCTCGAGTGTGAAAGCGTAAGATAAAATATTGGCCACTCACCGGCATAATTGGGCCCACCAGTGTGGAGAGAGCAGCTCCCCAGCTCTCACTTGGTGACTAATTAAAGGAGCTTCTCTCTCTTCTCTCCTTCACCTGTTCCTCTTTCTTTCACTTTGGTTTCCTCTCTCCGGACCTTGTCGTTGATCGAGGCACTAATTTGTCAGCGGGTTACTGTTCAGTACAAGACCATTCATCTTTTTTTGCTCTTGTCATTTTTCCACCTGCAGTTTTTCTCCTTTTTTATTCAGGCATTTAGGTATCACATGCACAAACGTTGGCCTCTATGTAGTAATGCTGGGCGGTATTGTTTAAGATTCTTGCAGTTTCACGGTATATTATGCCTTATTATAGGTTTATAGTGGCTTATTCTACTGTCAGGAGTACATACAATATAAAAACATGCAGTTCAGCGGTGTCATTTTGTATTGGCTTTTTAAAGAGAGTTAGTTGTCGGTTATAAGTGTTAGTAAGAAGGGTGTGCAGTCAAAAGTCATAGCTTGCCCTGACCGTAGCGCTGTTCGTGGCTAACAATATTATATATTTTGCTGCCTATTCAAGAGTTGCAGCAATTGTTTCAGCTATGCACTGGTATGGTGGTAATGCGGTACATGAAAAATTAATGTGTTTCGATATAGTCCCGCACTACTGTGCTGTAATTGGCTCGTACTCGTCACGTTGACACATCAAGGTCGGAAGCTATGGGACGCGGTTAATGGTGATGTGCTTTTTGTTAGCTGTGTTGTATTAAATTCTTCTAGATGATTCCCAACCCCTTGATCACAAACCAGTGCTGGAGCTACTGAGTTGTGAGAAATCAAATGATTCTGGGAGAAAAAAAAGCTGTATATTAGTTGGTAATTACCTTGAACTTCCCGTGGTATGATCTCTGCTTAACCACTCGATCTGCACATGCTCGTTTTACAGCTAATGTGTAGTTTGTGAGAGAATTAACGAGAGATCGACAGTTTCTTCACAGGAGGCAGAGGAGATAAAAGGCCTAACATGTGTATTAAAATGTCGCAAAAGAAGGTTGAGTCCCCCTGTCATAGATCAGCTGTTAACCCCAATATTCAGTGTTTTTGTGTGCTTGGTGAATGGCGAATTAAAATGAACACACACTTTGAACCTCTCTCTGCAGGTGCCCTTACAGTTGGTCTAGTCCGGCAATGTCAGACCATCCACGGACGAGACCGGACCTGTATTCCACCTCGGCTGCCCCCAGAGTGGGTCACCACACTTTTCTTCATCATCATGGGCATCATCTCCCTCACAGTCACCTGCGGACTGCTCGTGGCATCACACTGGCGCCGAGAAGCCACCAAATACGCCCGCTGGATCGCCTTTACTGGCAGTAAGTGAACCAGACAATAACATTTACGCTGAATGAAGTATAGTTTTGCTTTAGTAGACTTGTCGTTACTCGTTAGCACATTTCCCCCTGTAGCTTTCTCACCTCCTTCTTCTGTCTCACTGCATCTGTCATGACACGACCTTAGGAAGTCACCTTTGCAACATTCTCTCTTTAGGGCAGGAATAATAAAAGTAGTGATGAATCGATGTGAAATATTGACCCAGTTATGCACTCCCAATTTAGATGTGTGGATAAGTGTGACGTCAAAAACATCCGAGGCTATTTACAGGACCTTTTGTGTATTTGTGTTTATGAGAGTGACGTGTGTGTCTGTGTGCCTGTTTAATATTTCATTGCAATGTTTATTTTATCAACTTTCAGACAATTGTTTACTTCCATTGAGAGTCCATTGCACATTTTGATTTTTAAAAAAAATACATGTTAAATTAATAAATAACTGAAAAATAAATGGCAGAAAATAACTAGGAAACACAAAACTTAACCAAAAACTAAACAAAAAGAGATGGAGTTATGGGGTAGGGTAGGAGAGCGGGTATTGGGATTAGAAGGTGGGGGGGGGAGTTACCTGTTTATTGCAAATCTTGGGCTAGATTGAAATCTGTCTTTCTAGGAAATAATAAAAGGAGCAATGACATTGAATCGATGTGAAATATTGGCCCCATTATGCTCACCTACTTTAGATGTGTGAATAAGTGTGACGTCAAAAACATCCAAGGCTATTTACAGGACCTTTTGTGTGTTTGTGTTACTGAGAATGACGTGAAAACCTGCGATGTGTGTGTGTTTGGTTGCATTTGCACATTCATCAGTGTTTTTCTTGCATGCTTAACAACTCCTCTTGCTCCCTGAAGCTGATTTATTGAGTAATGCAGCTCCTCTGATTCCCGAGTGGGTGGCTTATATGCCACAGCGTTTCTCTAGTGTTTTCTCTCCCTCTTTGCCTTGAACATCGCCACTCTTTTTCTTTTTTTTCAAACACTATTCCTGTATAGATGCTCTTCCAGCACTCGATAATAACCCAGCATCCATCTCGTGCGCCATGACTGGGCTGGTTTCGTAAGTCTGTGTGGGAGGGCGGCGTTTGATTGGTCGGTTAGTTAAGAGAGTAGACCGCCTCAAGCGCACTTGTACAGATGGAGCCGTGGCCTGTGAAGCTACAATGCTCTGTATTATTGTTTGAAAGCTGGGAGCATTTTTCAAGACACTGTGGCGTTTTTGTTCTGCAGATTTGAACAAACACCCAATGCTTTCCTCAAGCTATTGTTTTTTTTTGTTTTTTTTTGCAGATCCATAATTAGGTTTTGTAATGCTCCCTAATCACTTGCAAATTCCCAATGAATCACCACTTTCTCCTGCAAACTTGTCGCTCTGTCCAGTAAGCACAAATCTGTGTCACAAGCTACATTGATTGCCGTTGAGTCATTGTTTAACCATCACACTTGATGGAAAGTATAAGCAGTTGCCATGGAAACAGTGAGCAATTGTCACCCTTGTCCCCTTGTTAGGCTGCATATAGACACACAATTGCAATCTGGCCATTCACCGCAGGGTTTTCCAGCGGTGTGGGTCACTTATGGCCCATTTGTGTGACGTCCTGCTTGTGTACTTTAACCCCCCAATGTAGCACAAGTAGACTTCATATTTCACAATTATTGTTTTCCGTGGGAGCGTTGTTCTGATACCGAGATTTCCGACCGCATTTGAAGGCAGCTTCATTTCACAGCATCACGGAGATAGAGAGAAAAAAGAAAGAGACGAGGGACAGTGCTTTGTGCTGGAGCTTGTTAATCGGCTGTTACATGAACTCCTGGGCAGATAAGTGCTTGTGTTTTGTTTTTTAACCCTCATAGTTTTTTTTGCGATATTTACTATTTACTATACGGTGCTATCACACACCTCTTCAAAACGGACTATAACAAGTCTGATCACCGGTTATATGATTGCTCACCGGAGCGTAACGTTTGGTTGCGTTTCTCCAAAAGTTGAATCTGTCTCAATATTTTGCCACAGGCCGCTGCGTCTTTTTTCAGCGCCCACCTCCGCAGCCTAAACCCACTACCCACATTCAAATGAATGGGGTGAACTTGCGTTTTCACCAGAGCACCAGAAATTGATCTGAACACGGCCTTAAGCTTCTGTTATTTTCTTTTATGATGACGATGATTATCACTTTAAATCAGGAAATAAACTCTGTGAATTTGAGAGGAACAAATCAAGGACATGAATGTTTTTTTGAAATAGACATAAATAGACATGGGTCATTGAAAGTACTTGCATCTATATATTTTGTGCAAGAATAGAAATTGTTCTTTTTATATATTTTTTTAATTTACTTAATGTTAGTAAATAGGCTACGTTCTGCTGTCTGCATGTGTGTCTCCTGCAGTTGCGTCATTGTTTCACACGCCACCTGCCTCGAGAAAGTACGACGGTCACGTGTATGAGTGATTGAAGTCGAGCGAGAAAGCTGATTTTAAGCGAACTTTCAGCTATGCCTGGAAAATGTAAACACACATTCAAACATCAATTGTTGTCTGTGAGCTTCTTTAAAGCTGCTAGCTCTCATTCTAAAAACTCAGTGATGTAACTGTCTCAAACTAAGCCGTGTTGGGTCCTTGAATTTGAGGGAATTAGGCCTGGAAAGTCCTTGAAAAGTCCTTGAATTTGATGTTTAAGAAGGTGTGGGAACCCTGACTTGTGATATATTTTAGCTACGCGGGAGAAGAAGCCTGGTTTGTTGTAAGAGAAAAGATGGTAAATCATCACTTTACTCTGTTTTAGAACCCCCATTAGCGAACACTTTAGCGACTGATGGGCTTCCTGGGATCCTCAAGAGTCTGTTTGAAGTGCAGGAGAGCAAGGAAAAGGCAAAATTAGAAATCGAAATGCACCTTTTTCCCCCTCTGATGTTGCTGAACTTGTATCTGTGATGGCGAACACCTCTCTGCTGTCGGCCGAGCGGGGGAGAGGGTCAGAGGTTAAGTGAGGAAATGGGTAGGGGCTTTGGAAGAGTTGAGTAAAGGAGGCGAGTTGAGTGAATAATCATGTTTGTACAGGTCAAGAGCCAATGTAAAGACACAAATGGACGTGGAGAGATGAAAAATAAAGTGAAGTTGGTTGTAAGGAGTCGGGGGTGGTGCATTCAGGGCAGCCAGGTGATGAAGGTTGAGAGAAGGTGGGCAGTCTGTAGTGTAACTGGCTCCAGGCCGCCAGCACCTGAATGGACAGCTTTGTATGATCAGCACAGACCCGCCTCTGTGTCGCTGTACACACACGCCAGCAGTGTTTCCCCAAGGTGTGAGGGTCATCTGTGGGTGTAGAGTAATAATAAATATGATTCTTATAAAACATTACCAGTAACTGCAGAAAATATGGTAATTAATGATGAAATTACAAAATAAAAATGATTTCCCCTCCCTCCCTGGGTATTAATTACAGCCCCAAATACCTTATTTTAGATAGACCTTATTTTAAAGCGTAACTTCACACAAAATCCACTTTTTTGAGTTTGTAAATGACATGTACAGTCACTTAATCTCTTGATCCTGGTCCTGTTTTATAGTGTCCTTTGTGTCTAAAATCTAATTATTTATTGGGTGAAAAAAAAATATGTTTGGCTTCCATAAACAAACATGCAAGAATATGCAGGTTACTATCATAGAAGACAAAGAAAAGCAGCAAATCCTCATACTACATACAGAGAATGTTTAAAGACCTCCAGACACATTTAAAAGTGCTGGAAGCACATCTACTCTTCTCCCTTATTAAGAAATTCTGGATCTGGCCTCAAGCCCCGCCCACCCCACTGCCATAGTTACCCTATGGAATGTCCCAGTCGCAAGTGACTTGATTGGTTCCTTAGACATATGATGTCATAAACCTGGCTGTCTGAATCCAGATTTGTGAGACTGTTGGTACACTGGAGTTTTAAGGCAGACATTCTCATGTTAACTTCTCGTTTCACTCATGATATATCTTGTAGCACATAAAAAACATGTTAACAAGGTTAAAAAGGTTGTTTTTCACCGGAGGGGGTCATATATAGATTTTTATTTTTTTAACAGCTGTATACTACTAATCCTGTATGGATGTGATATGATTGCTATCATTGTTGTATGGCCTGGTTCAGGTTAAACCCTTTGTAAAACATGAACAAATACATACAGAGAATAAATGCCATTGAACTCCTTTTTTGCGTTATACTTTCTGCTAGCACTTGCCCAATCTGTACTGCGCATGTGCAACTCTAAACGGATGAGAAAGAAGCGAGATGGCTCACTTGTTAGCTGCTTCCATCATCGATTTCGGAAGCAGCGATCTTTTTTTCTTCTTCCAGATGATGGAAGTAGCTAACGAGTGAGCTTTCTCGCTTCTTTCTCATCTCTGTCGAGAGTTGCACATGCATAATACCGATCGGGCAGGATGTACGGATCGGGCAGTGAGTGACACGTGTTGTTGTTGTTCCAGTGTAGCATAAATGAGCTGATAAATGATAACGTGATATCGGATCGGTGCATAGACTCGTGTATTCGCCGATACCTGATCCAGCATTTTAGGTTGTATCAGAGGCATTCCCGATATGGAACAACTCTACAAACGATTAAATTAACTTGGCCAGTTGAGCAAGTGAGTCAGAAATCAATTTGCCCAAAGACAGTTTTAACTTACCCCTATACAAATCGTTTTATTTTTTAACAGCTTTAACAAAGACCAAAATTAGTTGTCAACTCAACAGAGGTGAGAAGGAAACGAGATGGCTCACTCCTGCTATTTCCCTCAGCTGCTCCGTAAAAAATGAGTTTCTAGCTTTACTTGACTGACTCGGCATTTTACTTCCCCTGGGCAATCCTTATTGTTGAGCCCTGCATTAGTAGCTATAAGTCATTAGTTTAGCAGGTGAGCAAGGCACCGTGTCATCAGTTCAGCCACTTAATAGAAGCAGTGGACTGTGAAGTGCACTTCAATTAACTCACTGGTGAAGCCTGCAGGAATAATGCTGAGCCACGAATTTACTATTTCTGGCTCCACTTTAGCTTAATTTACCCCGTGTCCTTCTGCAATCATACCCCCCTCATTACATAGATAAACACGTGGAGCAATGAGCAGGCAAAATGACAGACGTAAGTATTAGCTTGAGTGTGCTTTGTGATGCATGTTTACCAGACATTTGTCATTTATGCTCGCGGGAGACATTTGACCCGTTAGTCAGCACATCATGCATCTGATTGGCTCTTTTAAGGACTGTTTCTGAACGTATTTTATACATGTCCAGAATTTAGTTTTTTCAGAAAGTGCAGTGACATTTATACCATTATTTCCATCCCATGAATATCTCTGGTTTTATTAGGATATTGTGGATACTGTTGCAAATACAATAGCAAGACTGATTGATGCCAGTATTTCTATTTGCATCAATGTGATGTAGATTGTATTAAGCCCTTGGGTTTGTCAGGTATTTAAATTGTTTATTTTATCCATATGGCCCACTCCTAATTAGATATTTAATCTCTGGGTTGAATTGTAGATATTGTTTGCCAGATTGACAGCCACAGAATGTCTTTTAATCCCAATATCCAGATTGCGGTACTACCCCAGACTCCTCTAACTGCATAACATCACAAAACTTAAAGGCAACATCAGTGAGATTTTTGAGACTGGAAAAAGTTATCCCTCAGGTACTGAACAGCTCCGCTAATTGGAAAGAGAGTGAAAAGGTGAAAGCTAAAAATGGCTTCATGTGCTGTCACCAAATGGATTACGCACTGTGGAGGTACCCAAAATAATTCAACACAGCCTCAGTTAACATTAAAGAGCTGTCATACCTTGTGTTACTTGTAATTCTGCTTAAAACTAAGATAGTGTATAAGATTTATGTCGCACACACAGTAACACATAACGGGTCATATTTCCCTGCCGTGCTACTACAGACAATCAGTCCAGGAAACATCCGGCTGTGCTCTTTGAATGCAACAATAGGGAGCTATTTTTATTCTACAAATTCTGCACAGCTATTGATCTGTGATTCACAAAAGGTACAGTTTGCTTTGCTGTTTAACATCACTGTGTGTTGCATAAGTGGACCAGAAGCTTCAGTAATAACATCAAACGAAACGGAAGAAAAGGGAGATATTCTAATTACATCAACTTTGTTATCCAAATCACAGACAGCTACTTCCTGGGCAGTACGACAGTAAGACTTGGTAATGACTTCACCCCTGACCTCTGGTTTGCTCTGCAGCTGTGAGCATGCTGTGCAGAAAATCACAACATGCTCACTGCTTTTTGGAGGGAGGATTTTCTTCTGTGAAGTTTTTGTCATGCACATGCGTACTTGTAAAAAGCCAATTAAAAAAATCTGGTTAAAGGGGAACTCCACTGATTTTAAACATCAAAGTCTGTTTTCATGTCCTGGGGAGTACTACTTCATATGTGGGGGAAAAAAGGGGGAGCTGCCTGAAGTCTGGTAAATAAATTGCCTCAAGTGATGTCATTTGAGTCGCCTTCAGTTGGGGCTGAAGACTACAAGTTTGAAAATGAAAAACAAATGGGGGTGTGGAGTTAGAAAGAAGTGAGACCTCTGTAGCTCGCTCTTTATCTCTGCTTGAGGCTAAAGGCTCAAGACTGCATTAGCTGCTACTAGCGTAACACACGTGAATCTCAGACCAATTTGTCAAAGGATGGCTTTGGACGAAAGCTGGTTGGTTGATTGTTGTTGCTGATGGAGCTTCCTGCTTTTCTCTGGTAAATCACTGAACTAAATCTGTTTCACTCACAGATCAAACAAACACAAGATGCACAATAGGTTTGTAATAGGGATGCACGATACCACTTTTTTCCAGACCAAGTACAAGTACTTACATTTAGGTACTTGCTGATACCGAGTACCAATATGAGTACTAAGGGGTTTTTTCTATACCGGTGACAAAACGGTACCAGTGCCTGAAAGAATTCTTTAAAAAGATACATGGCTACATGGTATCAAGTGTGCTATAACTGTCATATTAATGCACCACAGTAAGGCCATATGATCAAATTTAACTAATGGATTTAAAATGTAATAATAACTTATTTCACCAGTCAATTGGGGAAAAAAAAAACCTTGTCTTGCTGCTGTGTCTTTACATGCAGACTGTTGCACGTCCCGCTTTTGAGTGATTTAGTTTTAATGTTACTGATGCCAAGTACCCAACCCTAGTTTGCAGTCTGCTCTACTTTTGTCATCATCGTTTATCTTAAACTATCTCCACACTGCCGACATTGCTGCTCCTCCGTCTACCTGCTCGACGAGAGGTGAATTGCACGTTGCCGTCATGTGGGTGCGGTAGTATCAGAGTAGTTTTACGAGTACATGAGCACAGTATCGGACATGTAGGTGCATCCGTAGTTTGTAATAATGTGTCTGTCTCATGACGAAAAGTTTCTGTCAGTAATTTAAAGCTTTTATGTAACATCAGTATATGTGTGGCTTCCTTCTCAGTCCTTCATGTTTGTGTTTTCTCTAATGCAGAAAATTCTATTTCAGGATTTTACTAACTTGCAGCAAGTAAACAGAGCTGGATGTGGCTGTTTAGAAAGCCTGAAATCCCATCACTGATTTGCACCTTTAACCACATGGAGAAATTCTAAACAGTGTTAATCAGCCCGAGGTTGTAATAAAGAGCTTATTTATGGTTCGTGGAAAAACATTTACTGAAACTAATGCTGCATTCAAGTGGTGTTGGAAATACTGTAAATCTGCACTCTAGGATAGTACTTGATAATGACACGGTCTTACCCACAAATGATTGCCTAAAGCCACACAAAAGCTTGACTTTACTAACTTCAAAGCTGAAATTAAATCATCTGCCTGAAGGATGCTTTTTTAGAGATTTGACTGTGGAGGAATGCTGCCTTCAGTAGTTAGTTGACATAAAGATAGACAGAAAACATCAACATTTTAATATTATTAATAGGATTCTCTTGTACAGTTTGGGCCAAATGCAGTGTTGTTGTCTCGTGTAAAATACACAATAATGCTGTCTGCATTTTAAATGCATGTGCAGCAATACAGTGGGACAGAAATTAATAACTAAGAACTTCCCTTTTAGTAAAGGCTCCTCACTGTCACACATAAACCATAAGTCTCAAGTTGTTTTAGTGCAAACACCATGTGGTAATATGCAGCACACGTAATGTTGTTTATTTTCTATAGAGAGCCAAAGTCATGACCTCACTTCCTGTCTCTTCTTTTGAAACTCAGTACAATCGCTTATTCAGCATTTCTTTCATCAAGCTTTCTGAAAAATAAAGTGTTACTGGGGTTTACTTTCCATACTTCCATAACAAATGCTGTCTAAACACTTTTACAGTGTTTGCTCCTCTAACCGCAGCCCCTCAGACTCGCCCATGGATTCGAGACAATTAGCACCGCAAAGGTCCTTATGGGAAATGGTGTTCGTTAAAGGCCGCTAAAAACAGAAATATGATTGTTTTTCAAAAAACTACCATCCTTATCTAGACATACAAAGCTATGCACATAGAGCTGCGACGATAAATCGATTAATTGATTAGTCGATCGACAGAAAATTAATTGGCAACTATTTTGAATAATCGGTTTAGTCTTTTTTTTTTAAGCAAAAAAAACTGAACATTTGCTGTGGTTTCATGTTCTTAAATGCGACAGTTTGATGCTCTTCTTTGTTGTACAATAAACTGATTCGCTTTCGATTTTCAGACATTTTTTTTATCTGGAAAATAATGGACAGATTAATCGATAATGAAAATAATAGTTAGTTGCAGCCTGAGATCCACACTACATATTGAATTTTGAATGATGTTTTCTTACTTCTGGAACAGAAGTCTCCGTACTGTACAGGACAATTTCTTCCGCCAGTGCTTATAGAAAGTTCCAGCTAAAGCGCTGATAAAATGATCTTGGTGTAAAAAATGCCATGGTGATTATAAACTGAATGTTAATATCCACAATGATTTGTGCAACTGCTCTTTTTGTCTCCTCTTTTAATGAAGACATAGATGTGAAATGAGCAATCAGTCTGTCATTTCTGCAGTCTGGGAGAAAAAAAAAAAAAAGATGTACTGCCAGATTTTGGTTTGGCTGAGCCACTCAGATTTGTCGCTTGATATTCTGTTGCTGTATATTTGTCACAATAATGTATAATCTATGATATGTAATTTAATACCATTTAACAGAAACAGTTTGTGTCACAGTGCGTTCGACTGAGAGTCTCTCTCGTCTTCCTAAAAACATGAGTCACACTGACCATGGTGCATGCTCTGAGTCTGGTTTGTGTAATTGCTTCTTGAAAGCCATTTGAAAGGCACTATTGTATGTTGCTAATGAACTTGCTAAAATTGAATTCAATTTGAGCAGACTACGCTTCCTGCTCAAGTTGAGTGAGTTCATGCTTAATTTTCTGCATCTTGTGTGAAGAACAAAGACTAACACGATGACTGAGGTTGGACCTTTTGTGTCCCTATCTTTTATTTATTTCTTAAACGCCATAAGTGTATATTTAGTAATATGCATCAGGCCCTGAAATACATCTATTTTGGTTTACATGTAAGAAAAACTAAAGTAAAAGAGTAAAATTGGGTGTCTGTACAGCAGGGATCATCAACTGCATTAGTCCACAGGCCAGAATTTATTCAAGCAGACACAGTGGGGGCCAGACTTTCAAATAAGATTTTTTTTAAATTATTATTTAGGCCTAATTAATTATTAAATCGTTGTTTAATATTTTGACTTTCTTATAAAAATTAATGTTATTTCTATTAGCCTATATCAGTGTGCACAGACTACTAAAACATGGGAAATCCATAAATGTTAAAAGGGCCCCCTACAATGAAATGGCTACTACTACTATTGATTGATTGATTGATTGATTGATTGATTGATTGATTGATTGATTGATTGATTGATTGATTGAAATGTTTATTTCGAACATGTAAATAACAATAAATGAAAAAGAATTGTTACAAAATAAAATAAAAATTAAATGAAAAGCAAAAGTCTCATCTTTCCACTCATATCCAATTTATGTAATTCTCTGACTGTTTAGAAACTCCAACATGTAGAAATATTCAAATACACCATTTTAGAATTGGTGAAAATAACACATTTGTATGAGGAAAAACTGCTTGGATTTTGCCAAAAAAACATTTTCATTCAGATATCTTGAGGTCAGAGGTCAAGGGACCAATTTGAAAATGACAGTTTTTACCTTGCCAAAATTTAGCCTACATTTGGAGCGTTATTTAGCCCCCTTCCTGACGAGCTAGCATGACATGGTTGGTACCAACAGAGGTCGTCTAGTTTCATATGATGCGAGCTTTAAAACGGAGCCCGCTAAAGACAGCAATGTCGGCCGAGATCGCCTTTGGCCGGGCCGTACGTGGCCCGCGGTCCGCCAGTTGACTATCATTGCTGTACAGAATCATAGGTGCACAGTAAACTAACATTTTCTCTCTCGCTCCTTCCTTCCAGTGATCCTGTTCTGCATGGCGGCGCTCATCTTCCCCATAGGCTTCTATATTAACGAGGTGGGAGGCCAGCCGTACAAGCTGCCCAACAACACGGTGGTCGGCTCCTCGTACGTGCTGTTCGTCCTCTCCATCTTCTTCACCATAGTTGGACTTCTGTTTGCAGGCAAAGTTTGCCTCCCAGGCTGAGGACTCGACCGTGCCCGCCTCTGGACTGACACAAGAGGCTCTGAAAATGTTACGGGATTTACAAAAACACACAATGACTGAAAATCAAAAACAACAAACTGTGGCCTGAAGCCTGAAACGAGGAAGTCTTTGATTATGTGTCGAGGGACCGCAGCACCACGGAGTACCTAACGACTAAAAAATGAAAATGAACAAAACACTAAAAGAGGGGACGTGGGCACAAAGGGGCGGAGGAGAGAGAGAGAGAGAGAGAGAGGTGGCAGCCGAGGCTGTCGCAGCACCCTGCCACTGTTGATTTAAAATATGGCCGTCTCTGTTGTCGCTCTGTTGGAAACAGGGTGCTTAATGTGCTGCTGTCATGGCAACTGCGGCCACAATGCTGTCGCACACTTCTTGAGGACCACTGCAGCCACTCCTCGACTTGACCCCCCGGCCGCCCGCTGCACCGCCCTCAGCACACATCTGCGCCGTCACGACTGCTCCTGTTGCTATTTTTGGCTTTTCTTAGCTATTTCAGTTGTGTGTTTTTCTGTTGTTGTACATTTTGTGTTCTTTTTTGTTTGTTTTTTTTCCCCCTTCCCACCCCTCGCCGCCTTTTCACTGAAGTAGCTTGAGTGTAATTGAGGTTCACTGAACTGAATCCTTGAGGGGAACTCTGGGTTTTTTTTCTGCCCGCTTGGCTTTTAGAGCAGGGGGTTTTTTTTCTCGGCTGTCACTTCACGAGGCCCCAGGTGTGTGGCTGGGGAGAGCAGCTGTGAGCACATCTGTCTGGGCCAGCTCACGGGCTGCTGTGGACGAGAGGAAGGCACAGGTGCGCCGCCTCTTAGTCTCCAACCAGCTGCAGCTCAGGAGCAGGTAGCGACGAGGAGCGACCTCCCTGGGCTGCAGAACAGGAGGTCAAGTACCATAAAGGAGAATGCCACTCAATGTAAGACCTTGCATTATGTTATTTATATGGACAGCAACTGTATTATTTACACTAGTGACACCCATGACACTGATACACATCTTTTGCCAATAACTACAAGACTGTAAATTTGGAGAATAATCACCTGGACATAAATACACCTCTTGTATTTGTAGTACTAATTCTGTTAAGTACAGCCACACGCATAGTGGTCTTTTCAAAGTATTTTTAAGTTGTTACATGACTGTGGTGTTACATTTTTGAGGGGTTGAGATGAACTGATATATCACTAATTATGGCAGACAGTATTGACTTTTTTTCTTTTTTTATAAATGGAAGCTGAAGTTACATTAAGGTGTGAAAATAACATATGTGAATGCTGAAAATTGGTGGTATTCTCCTTTAATGTTGGACCGGAAAGAAGCGAGCCAGGAGCTTTTTTTTGTCTTGTTTTGTACAACAGTGGAGGCACAGGGACTGCAGGTCAGGTCCATGCATGGGGCTGTGCCTCGGTGTGCTGCTCTTGAGGCCCGTGAATGTAAAACACACACACACACACACACACACACACACACACACACACCCCACTGTCTGTAAAAAAAAAAATCTGCACATATTTCAAATTACTTATTTTGTCACAAGACCAGCTTTTAACTGAGAAAACACAAAGCGAGCTGCAGATCAGTGTTACCATCAAAATAAAACCGCGTCACACAACTCTTCCACTGTACACCATGCGTTATGCAGCACAACAAAAGTTTCTGGCCATCTTTGTGTGGTTCTGGTTTGGGGCACAATCGTTCTTTAAGTTTTGGAACTTCAAATCCCATAATTTGGACGCTTCTGTTTGAGACCCAATAGAGAAATCTGGTGTCTCCCTGGGATCCAAACTTTAAAAAAAAGAAATCAATCAAAACAAAAACAGCCCCGCACAGAGCACCTGAGCTGAACAAACCAGCACAGCAAAAAAAGAACGCTCTGCTATTTTAATTAGGAAAATTAATTCACATACCATAGCATTATTATGCATTTTACTCTGCCGATTGGTGACCCAAAAAAAACGTGTCTGCGACCCATTTTGAGTCCCGACCCTAACTTAGGGAAACACTGCTTTAAAGGATGTAAACAGGAAGTGTAGTGTTGCCATGGTTGCAGTGGGCTACAACTTGAGCCCTGCTTTCTTTAGCCTATATTTGTTCATATTATGACCAATTGGCACCATTAAAAGTATGTTGAATTATGTATTAATAGTTTGTTTTTTCAATGTACCTACAGACAACTAGATTATTTTGATACAAAAGAAAACTTAAAAACCTGATGGGAGTGGGGCGGTGAGAATTTCCTCTGATGTCCCCCCCCCCCCCCGCTCAAAGC
>JAOVVB010221627.1:0-24374 GCA_028570985.1 Heterobranchus longifilis
TTTTATATATATATATATATATATATATATATATATATATATATATTTTTTTTTTTTTTGTTAGTTTGCTTATTTTACTAAATCATGCTTTGGTTATATCGTGCCCATGTCATACAATTAATTCTCACATTTTGATTAATTAGTGTAGATGAGACACAATTAGATTTTGCATTTTGTTAATTTCGTACACATGACATTTACACAATTTTTAAGTTCTGATTATTTCGCAGGCGTGAGAGAAAATTGGTTACTTTTGGATACATCATTTAATTATACAGTTTAAGTATACAACGGATGGAATCGAACGTGGACCCTGGCGGTGTAAGGCCACAGTGCTAGCCTCTGAGCCACCGTGATTTCATTGCCGACTTTTTCATTTGTCACCGAGATCTTTTAAAGCACAGAGTGACTTCTCTTCCTCACAGTAGAATGATCCGGCTGCACTGGGCGCATGCTGATTTCAGACTGAGTTGTGGGTGGATTTAAGGGGATAGACATGGCTTTTAAATTCTCTCAGCTGCACTTGTGTTTAAGCCATGGCTTAAACTGGTATTTTTTTTATGATGTTCTACCTGATAATGTTTCCAAGTTATTGTACTAGTAAGATTTTTAATTGACATCTTTAAGTTGATAGTTTGCAGTATTGTATTTATACCAATTTCAACTTGCACTACACGTACTTGATCGGGATGTGTTCAACCATCTGGTAGCTAACACACAACCTGACAGTCACTAAGCATTTTTCATTGAGTGCATTTGGGGTAAGAGGGGATGTTTACTACACCATCCCTTTAAACCGACGGCTTTATTCGAAGACTTAGGCCATCGGCTGCGCGAAACAAAACAAATTGGGGGTTAAAATGAAAATCATTTAAGCTTTTTACTGATTTCAAAGGAAGACGCCTGAGATATTAAGCCCAGAGGATCTGTCAGCAGGTCTAGACTTAGAGTTCTCACTGTTGAAGCTTCACACATATCCTATTAGCTTTGATGTCGATACTGAATTATTCATACTGCGATTAACACTTCACTGTTGACTGTTGAGTGTTCATGAGAAGGATGCAGGAACGATTTTATGTTATGCACTCACTCACATTCTCTCTCTCTCTCTCCCTCTCTCTCTCTCTGTCTTTCTCTGTCTCATTTAGACAAACCGCTGCGGTTGTCACAGAGCGGGGCTGCTACAGGCAGCATCATCGGAGCCATCATTGGAGTCATCCTCTTCATCGCCCTCATCGCCACCATTGCCCTCCTGATCCGCAAACGACGCATGAACAGAGAGTCAGTCCGAATCCCACCGCCTCTCTCTCTCTCTCTCTCTCTCTCTCTTCTGTATCTTGCATTCTGTTTCTTTTTGCATACATGCTTGTTAATTAGTGTTAAGCACAATGCCAGATTCCAGTCCTGAAGGATGCTGGCATTGCATAGGTTACAGTTTTGCCTCATTTAACACTCCTAATACACTCATCTTCGATATTATTTTATGGGTTGAAATGGTGTGTGTGTGTAAGGTATGAGGAAACACACCAGAATCCGGTTTAAATCATCCTTACAGTGGTGTAGCTGTTCAGGTTTCATTTGCCACACAAATATCTGGCGTATAATTTTTTATTATAGATATGCCCTTATACACATATACACACACAAACACACACAAGAAATCTTTTTTAATTAGTGTGTGTGTGTGTGTGTGTGTGTGTGTGTGTGTGTGTGTGTGTGTGTGTGTGTGTGTGTGTTTTACAGTGGTCCTCCCACTTACAAGCCTCCTCCTCCTAAGAAGAACACTCCCATCTACACAGTAAGTCAGATACAGACTTTATAATAATAATAATAATAATAATAATAATAACAACAACAACAATAATAATAATTATTATTATAATTATTATTCAAGTATTCCGCTTCTGTGTATCTAAAATCAGCTCTTTGATGTTATCTAAACTGTATCTGTAATGACTGTGGTGTTGCTAGATTTTAAACATACAGTAAGACATAAGCATAATCATATTTTAATATGTATATAAATATACTGTCTGTTTTATGAAAACAACTCACTAAGGAGCTCTGGACAACATTTAGCTAAAAGTCACATCCAAATGTGTTCTTTATAAAAATAAAAATAAAAAATCAAATGAGGAGTAGCTCATTGTGCCGTTTATTGTTTATTGTACAGTAGTCATGTGAGATGGGTTTCTTGTACACTGTTGTGGCGCCTCCCTGTGGATTACTGTGATGAGTGCAGGAGTTCTACACATGATGGCTGTGTTTGAGAAAATTTGGTCATCTTTAGCATGACATTGATATGAGAATGTGTGTGATGTAGCCTGTGCAACAGGAGAACAGCAACAGCCCCCCCGATGCTACAGTAACATACTACGAGACACAAAGAACAGAACCAGTGACGGTGAGAAGACATTTTTTATTTATTTTTTTTTACACACACATGCAACCCAATTTGACATGTCATACAATTCATGGTGTTTTAATTTCAATCTGCGTTAAAGTCCTCGGTACACTTGACAGTCCATTAGAGACCGAAAGGAACCGATGGAACAAGTGGAATCAGCTTTGAGTTCCTGCTTATTTTAAATGAAAGCCTGGATTTGATTTCAGACTCCTGTGTCCTGTTTTGGAGCGACCATTGGTGTAAAAATGTTGGTGTTTGACAGTTAAAAGCCACTGTTGCATTATTTGGTTGTCTTTCTCCTTGTTGCACAATTGTGTTTATCTCCAAAGAGGTGTTAATCGCAAGCAGTTGGAACAAACACTAGACGAGAACTACTGGGACAGGATTTGCACTGCCCCATTCTTACACCGGGAACGTTTTGCTTATGAGCATACTGTAGGAAGGACAACCAGCTGGACAGTTAATTGCAGCTACAGTTGCAGCCTATAAGTCTGTATTTTAGTGCTGGTTCCAGGTTGCCAGTTTCTCTAGATCTATTAATAATCCAAGGTGATGTCATTATACATCTGAGCAGTTAAGGAGTTAAAAAGGGGCGACTTGGTGGTTATGGGGTTTGAACCGGGATTTTCAGAACCATAGTCCAATGCCTTAAGCACTGAGCTACGCCTGACCCTCTGGTTAAGCTAGAAGCTTCTTTTATTTGTCACATATACTGTATATGCATATGCGTATGTTACATATATAACAGCGCAGTTAAATTCTTTCCTAGATGAATATAGAAAGCTTGTGCAGGATCAGTGATTTAATGTAGTGGCCCTGGAGCGGACAGGGTTAAGGGCCTTGCTCAAGGGCCCACCAGTGTCATCATGGTGGAGCTGGGGCTTGGAACACCCAAACTTCTGATCAGTAACTCAGATCCTAAGTCGTGTGTAAAAGCATCTTTATTTTTTCGTATTATTTTTCAGAGACCATGTCATCAATTCCGTCATCCTCCCCCACCAGATCATCTAGTCATGAGCTGTTCCTGTGTTAATATTATGAATATGCTGATGATTCTCATCACTGTTTTTAATCTCTCACAGGATCTGGATGATGGAGATGACGACCCCCCAAAGAAGTTCGACTATAACACCAGCTCTGTCATGGACGAGAGTGAGATGCTTCCCCCGTATTATGAACTCAGAGAGATGGACGTGGACGACCAGCACGAAAACCCTTCATCTTTATCCAGGGAGGACAGTTTTATGTCCGCACCCATGCTCGTGTAGGAAAGATTGCACAGAGTCTTAAACACTGGAGAGAGAAAGAGAGAGAGGCAGTCAACTCTTGTAGTTTTAGATGTTAAGTTGTCTTATACTGTGGAACGATTGTTTGAATCGTACAAAAATTATTTTCAACGTTTAAGGGTAAGGAGAAGATTAGATGAAGTCAAAGTCTGCTGTGCCACTATTGTATCTTCAGTCTGGAATAATGTGTGTGTGTGTGGGTGTGTGAGAGAGATTAGCATTGCATTTACTGGCAAGCATTAAAGCAACCTTTTTTTTTTTTCTTCCCAAAAATATGCAGAAACCCAAATAAGGCAAATAATACAATCCTTGTAAATTCAAATCCCCCCCAGGTTGCCTGACATCCACCAATTCTTCACTCTCACATTACCACTTCCTTCCTCTTTTACATTCCATACACCACATGAATGTTGTCATGGAGAATTCGTTCCTATTTCACCAATAGGTTTGAGGATAAGCAAGGACACCAAAACCTGTCAGAATCATCAAGAAGCTTTATTACAAAAAGGCAAACCTACACAGTAAAGGAGGTCCATAGAGACAACCACAATCCCAAGGGCAGGACTTATCTGCTTCATCTTATTTTGTTTTGTCTTACTCTTACTCTCTCTATCATGGTTAGATGTCTTATAGGTTATCTTAAGCCTGCACCAGATCAGGCTGCCCTAGGAGATGTCTGAAGTTCCCTCCTTATCCATATTTGGTGCACACACAGCTCGTGCATGTGTACTCTCCATTCTAACTGTTAATCTATCAAGGCTTTTTACTCATCTTCTGCATAGCCTGGTACAAACTAAAGTGATTAGAAAACACACTGGCGCCTGCCTGGGTGACGGAATGTGTTTGTTTCCCCGTCACGCTTGAGAGCGATGTGCGCGCTCAGCTTTAAGTCTTAGCAATTCAGGCCTTTAGATAACAATGGCCGTGTTTTTTTTCAAGTCAAACATTATGAATTGGATTATATGTTACCGATCAAAGGTTTGGACACACCTTCTAATTCAGTGTTTTTTTGTTTGGCGATTTATTTTCTACGTTCTAGAACAATACTGGAGATTTCCGAATGATGATTAACACATAGGGGATTAGGTAATTAAGTAAAAAATAACAACAGAAACAGTCAGTTGTTATTTTAGGACATGAAGGTCAACTGATCTGGAATAGTTTTTACAAGAACAGTATTGCATTCATCCATGATGAATCTGGCTCTCATGAAGGCAAGACCAAAACTTAGCACCGCTGCAGGAGACAAGTTCATTTATGAAGACTTTACAGAGCATAGGTAGCAGACACATCTCAACATCGACAGTTCAAAGGAGATTATTGCATATTTTGGACGCCGTCTGCATTGTTTTATAGCGTAGACAGAAATAAAATCAGTAGAGACCATGGAGTTAAAAGGTGTGTCCAAACTTTTGACTGGTCCTTTTATCACATGTTGTGACCACAATCATTTCTCTAATTGGTCATAGTCAGAATGCTAATAAAAATATGATTTGTACCATCATGATCCGTAATTAAGTGGATTAGATAATCCTGTTTAAAATCTCATTTCCACTAATCCCCCCCCCCCCCAGAGCCGAACAGAAAAAAAAAGACCCTTTATCATTCCAGTTTCAAGCAGAGTGTCAGATTTCCATTCACTTTTTGCATAATGATAACCTTCTACTGTATACAAAAAGTGCATGCAAGTCTGACACTCTGACAACAAAAAACTTGATAATGCAAACTTAGTAATGCTTCATGTTGCTTGCTCGAATGAACTAATCTGACTTTTTAAAACTCACATTTTCCTGGCTGGTTATTAATTGGAATCTAGTAATGCATGTTCTTGTTGATAAATATCTTTTCTGTAAGTTTCCTTCTTGCATGTGCTTTTTGTCTGGAATATTTGCACTTGTTTTGTACTAAACATGATGACAATACCAAATAATCACAGCACACTGTGACAAGACTCAACAACCGTGGTGTGCAATAGTCTAAGATAATAATGTTATAATGTCCAAATAACATTAATTTGACTTCTTTTCACTTTTTGTGCCAATATTTATGCAATGCAGTGCCTGTATACTGTAATGCATCACTTTATTTCCACCTTTCCTGGGCTGTAGGCTGCTCGCTCTGTGTTGTAGGTCTTCATTCTAATTGCTGTTGATGTCACTGAACCAGTAAATCTCTCTGATTTAGTTTGTTTTTATCAGGAGGGCAGGGCTGTAGCATTTTTTTAAAAAACACAAATTCCCCACTTTTAATACTTTTATTTTAAGTTTATATTAGTAATTAGACTTTTATACATTTATAATTCTGTTTATTCCTTTCTATAATATTCTACTGTCCAACATCAACACTACATTAGATTGTGATTTCTTTACTTTTCTGTCATAAATGTGTTTTTCTGTTGCTCCTTAAAATACTTTTATACTGTGACAAGAACAATTATTTTTTTTCTCTGCTGCTATTTTCTTTGTTACAATAAATATACTGTTTATGGATCTAAGTGACAGTATTAGCTTAATAAATTGTGGTGGTGGGTGGTTTAAAATATTGGTGTGTGTGTATGTTTTTTTTTCCTTGAATAAATCTATTTTAGAAATCAGATTTAGATCCTGAATAAGGTAGAATTATGTTTCATTTATTTATTTCAGGTGTGAAAATAGGAACTGAATAGTTTTATCACCATGATGAAACATGATGCACTCTTAACTTCCTCTTTTAAATTTATTTGGTTTATTCTCATTAGAATGAAAGTTGCAGTAATAATTTTTTATAACTTTGGTCATTATATTCTGCTAGTTCTTACTATGAGGGGCGTTCAAGTCAAACCGGGACTTCGTAAGATTTCTGGTAAGTCAGGGCGTAAAATTGAAAACTGTGCATGACTGATCTCGCTCCAAGCCATTTCCACATGTTTGTGCCATTAATGGAGTTCCTGGGAGGCCAGCGTTTCAAATGTGAAGCAGACAGTCCACAGTTCATGGATCAGGTGTACTGAGAAAACTTTTGATCTTGCTGGTGCCCAAGCACTAGTGAAACGCTTGGATAAGCGTAATGTAGCGGGATTACAGTATATAGAGAAATAAAAGGGAGTTTTTACTCTCATACTTGTGTTCTGTTATTTTGCACAATCAACACTCCTTATTTATGTATACTCTACCTATTAATAACTGGAAAATAAAATGGAAAATAGTCTTATGAGAGAGTAATTTTAGCAAAATGTAGAAAATTTTATTAGGCTTCAATTAAATATCATTTAGCCAAGTATGTTAATCAAACCAAATATACATCATACAAGTATCAAAATTAATAACTAAATTAACATGCAAAGAGTGGAAGTTTGGGCCTGAAATGTTTTAGGGAAGTAACTTGAGACATAGGGCTGACAGAAAGAGGAATTTAATCCAGACAATAAGTAAGGTCAGGGTACAAATTAAGACCAAAACGTCTGCTCAGAACTGCTGAACTAACTTCTTCTTTTTAGAGATAAGTCTTATAAGAGACATAAAGTAGAGAAGAGAGTGAGCAGAGAAAAATAGAATAAGCTGCCCTACTGTACATACAGTGTGTAGAAGATATCACCAAATCTCTAACACCCACACACACATCATCTATACTGCTTTGTCCTGTATACAGGCTTGCGGGGGGCCTGTTGTCTATACCAGGAAACTTAGGGCACGAGGTGGGGTACACCCTGGATAGGGTGCCAATCCAACCAATTTGGTAACACCAATTAGCCTAATATGCATGTCTTTGGGAGGAACCTACTTTGGCACTCTACTTAATTACTGAATTGTATTATTGAAACACACAAAAAGACTGATCAAATACAGTATTAAATACATGGCAAATTTAACTACAGTATATTTCATGTGGTATATTGTTGTTACACAAGTATTAAATTATTCCTGGTAGATTCTACCTTAATGTTTTTATTTTTTTCTTAAATTATATAATTCTATTCCAACATTGGTGGATAATGTTGCTTGTATTAGGCAATTATTATTTATAGAAACAAAAAAACTCATAAAAGAATGTCAAAGAGTAAAATGAGTAAAATGCACCTAATAAATATGGCCTATTGCTTTAATCTACTTTTATTGAGAATAATCTCATGATTAGAAATATTAGATAGCTTTTCCTTTATTCACTTCACATGCTAATATATTGTTTTTTCATATATTTATAATATTTGTTACGCTTTACATATTCCATTTGACCATCATTACGTGCAATCATGCATTAGCTTTTTCCGTTCCTCATGTTTATTATAGTGAAAATTAAATTACTGCCTATGAAGTTCATCTTCAAACAAATGATGCTGAGTTAATTTTAGCAGATGACTTTGTTTAATGAGCTACTTGCATTTTGTAAATTAGCTCATTAAATTAGCTAGCGAGTTTTTTGCCAATTGCCATTGCGTAATTGTCCTTAGCATTTAAATCCAAATGCGTTATTAAGCATTATAGAGCCATCAAGCGAAATTCTGTATCTGTCTGAGGTTGCAGATTATCTTTGTTAGTCATGGAGGATCAGGGATGATGTACCTGCACTTTTACTTAATGACAATTTCACTGTACTTTGTCCACCTCTGGCTATGAAAATAAAGAGTGTAGCAGTGAAGAAAGCTTTAAAAACAAGACCGAACATTGGAATAAACATGCTTTCAGCACTGGAGAGACATGTCAAAGATCACTTTCTTCTTTCTTACAAAAGAATATCCTCAAGAACACAAAAAATGCCTCGTCTGAAGGGGTTTATCGTACAAAAGTGGCATGCAAACTGTTTATTCAAGCCAACAAATTGAACAAATATAATCAGTGCAGTAAGATCTACAAGGCTATCACAGAATGGTACAGTGGCTTTAATTGAAAGTGCGACAACCATTTTTTTGTTGCCCATAGAACTCTACTATTGAGTTTTTTCATATTAGAGAATGCTTGAAAAACAACTCTTTTAGGAAGCGACCAAGGGTGTTCCAGTCAAAGCAGGGTCTTTGAATATGCAGAATAATACAGTTACGAGAGCAAAAACTACTTTTAGTTCTCTCTATACATAAATCCCCTAATGCACTTATCCCATCATTTCACTTATACCATCAGGTTGAAAGTTTTCTCACTACACTGGAGCCATGATTGCTTCATGTCTGAAATGCTGGCCTTCCAAGAACTTCTTTAATGCCCAAGACAGGTCTAAATAGCTTGAAGCGAGGAGCGAGGTCAGGACGTGACAACAACAACTAGCCAAGTTCCTGTAACGTGCAAGTGGTGTTGGTGAATGATTGTGTGTACAGTTCCCACAGACAGATGGTTTTTTGGTGGGTTGGTGAGAAGTCATCCATCGATTTTCAAAGATCTGCGCCACCTCTGCTGGACTTATTCCTGCACATATGGCCTTTTTAAAAAACGTTTACGCTATTCAAATGTTTTTTTTGTGGATAAGAGTTGCATAACCGTACTATTCATTCAAGTCTCATATTGACTTAAAGAGCCATTTCTAGCACAATTCCCTTTCTTGGTCATAAAACACCAACTACACATACTATACTTAAGTAACCTAAATTATTCTGTATATTTATCTATTGCTACTTAATTACATTAGAGCAAGGTATTGTAATAATTACTCCAGAAAGGATTCAGGGCAGATTGATGGCATCAGGAATTTTACCAATTTAAATCTTTAATCGCAAGCATCCACCCAAGACAGAAATTATTACGTACATATTTGTTAAAAACTCACTCACACTTACAAAACAGTTTCTGTGATTTAAAAAAAGGAAATAATCTGTAAAGAATTCAGGAATTTGTAATGAGGACCAGCTATAGTTCCCCTCCGTCCCTCCATCAGGCTTTGCAGTACATCTCTAAGTTCCTTCTACCTCTCCAGCTCCTAAATGATGGACGACCCGTTCCTACAGCACAAGTGTTCAAAAGAGGAACATCTTTCATATTATGAGCTCCACCCCTGTCTGCCTGCCTGACGTGATGATGGATTTATTCTAGGAACATAGCACAACACCTATGCTGAGTCAGCATAGAGCTTTCCAGCAACTGGCGTCGTATCATCGTCACCATTAGGTGGCAGTCAGTGATAACTGCAAAGGTATGACACACTGCAAAGATCAACTGTTCCTGATGATACATTGTCACTTTAGGTTTTAGCCGACAAATGAAAAATATTAAATATACTTCCTTGCAAATGCTATACTGTATATAGGTCAGACTCTGGGTGTCTCATTTTGTGTGTCTGCGCTCATTTTTTGCCAGAGGAGGGTGCTGTCTTGCCAGTAAGACCACATTAAAGGTCATATGTCCACAGGCACAGATTGCCATTTAATGACTTGATTTTTAAACAACTCGATCAAAGGTAACTGTAATCATTCAGATATAATTTGATTAGTCAGAGGTATGGGATGACGCCACTGCAGCTTTAAGTACAGTATAAGGGCTTGTATTCAGCCTGTACTAGATGACTACATATCCCTCATCTCTCATTTAGGCATGTAACAACTGTAAAAGGCAAAAATGTAAATCCATAAAAAGGAATTCAATGCAACTATTTACGCAATTAATTACAACTGCATGAAATGCAGTTGACCAAAGAAGGACAGATAGTATACCCTGAATTGTTCCATTGTGTGCTTTTGGGGCCCAATGCCCTTTATATGAGGACATTACATTTTCTCCCAACTTCTTTGTCTATACAGTATATAAGATCCTTGTCCCATCCTCATATGAGGACTTCCTTTTACTCACTCTTTGTCTATACCGGTTTATCCTATATAAAGGGGTGTGGGGGCCTGGAGCCTATCCCAGGAGAGTTAGGGCCCGATGAGGGGTACAAAAACACCTTATCGGGTGCAGGGCACACTACAGACAATCTGGGACCGCCAATTACTGTAGCTTAACCTGCATGTCATTGGACTGTGGGAGGAAACCAGAGTACCCAGAAAGAAACCTACCAATCACTGGAAGAATATGCAAACTCCATGCACACAGACCAGAGGGAGGAATCGAACCCAGCCCCTGGAGGCACAAGGCAGCAGTGCTAACCACTACGCCACTGTATTATATTGGAAGCCCATACAAGAACTATTAGGTATAATTCTTTTGGCAAACTTCTTCCTGGTTGAAGACATTGAGTATATTTATAGTTTTCAGCTATGAATAAAGACAAACAGTCAGTAGAAATTGCAATGTTGGTGGACACCGCTCTTAATGATTGATTTCAATTGCTTCAGTAAAACCCGTTGCTAACAGCTAATTAAAATCAAGCGCACAGACATGCAAAGCCCAGAGACAAACACTAGCTGTTAAACATGTCGTAGCGAATAGAATTTAAATGTCATAGAGTGTCACCTCAGGCACAAGTCCATTTGTGAAATTTCTGCCCTGCTCAATATACACCTCTGCCTAAGTGTCATTATTGTGAATTGAAAGCATATAAGAGGAACAACAGCTCAGCCATGAAGCAATAGACTGCACAACTGCACAAGCACTAAAGCAGGTAAAAATCATGAAATTCACTTCATGAAATTGTTTTTCATTGCCAGGCAGCTGCAGACACTGTGCACTATACCAGGAGTCAGCTGGTATAAATCACTCTGTCACTGGACTCTGGAACAGTGGAAATGTGTTCTCCGGAATGATGTAGCACTTTTCTCTATCTCACAGTCTGGAGGATGCTTGGAGAACTCTTCCTTTTAGAAAGCATAATGCCATCAGTATAGGTATGGGGTAATGTTAATGCTGCCAAATACTAAGACAGTTTAGATAATTGTACATATAGTTTATAGCTTCGTGCTAAGAGTTTGACGAAAGACCTTTCCTGTTCCAAGGACATAGTTCGACAAATTTGTTGAGAAGGAACTTCACAAAGCCCTGACCTCAACAACACTGAACACCTTTGAAATGAACTGGAATGATGATTATAAGCCAGGCCGTTTCATCTAACATCTGTAACGTCAGTGGCTGACCACATTAATGCTCTTTTCTCTGAATTCCCAAAGAAAATCCAAATTTTATAAAAGGCTTTCACAGAGTGGTGGATGCTGTTAAAGTTAATGTCCAACTTAATGTCCCTGGTTTTGGAATGGGTTGTCCAACAAGATCATACATGTGTGATGGTCAGGAGTCTACATACTTTAACCGTAAAGTGTGCATGTAAATAGGCTGGCAAGGTGTAACTTAAAATTGCCCTTCTCTACACTATTTCTATTCTTGAATTAACAACGAGTCTTGCCCAGATTTGGGATAAAATTGGTCACACGTTGAACAAATTCTATTTAAACATATTTTATCGTATTATACTAGAGTAGATATGGTCATGGCGGCAGGGTGGTTTAGTGGTTAGCACTGTGGCCTCACACCTCCAGCGTCCGGGTTCAATTCCTGCCTTGGATCTTTGTGCGCAGAGTTTGCATGTTCTCCCCGTGCTTGGTGGGTTTCCTCTGAGTGTTCCGGTTTCCTCCCACAGTCCGAAGACATGCAGATTAGGCTAATTGGCTTTCCCAAATTGTCCGTAGTGTGTGAATGAGCGCACGTGTGTGTCTGGCGATGGATTGGCAGCCTGTCCATGGTGTACCCACCTTGTCTCCTGGGATAGACATCAGGCTCCCTACAATACTGTATACAGGATAAAGTGGTATATACAATGAATGTGTGGATATCAGAGATTCGTTGATATCGAACATTAACTCGTCCTTTTGAATCAAAGTTTTATCATATTGTGTGGAAGAATGTGGTTTACACTTGTTAAATATTTTCTTTATGGTATATACTGCAAATCCTACATCACATTTTATTAACATGACAAAATATTACATCATATCTTATATCAAATATCATATCTAATTTTATAGCCCTTTCTTGTAAAAGACTGCAGTATAACACTGCTATTGTCTTAGTGTATTTGTTAAAGCTATGTTAATCCATCAGGGCCCAGAGCGTGTCTGAATGTGCTGTGTCATCATCTCTTTCTGTTATGTCTGCCTTCATCCGCCATTATTTAAGTAAAAAGCATAAAGCACATGATGCTGTCTTATCTGCATTGTTACACACTCTGTAGAGAGGCAAGCGAGGCGTTCTCACGGAGATGAACGCTTAAGCAGGAGAAATGAACTCAGCAACCCCCATTATCCAAAATGTTCCCATTGCAGCCTTAGTCATGGGTAACCCAAGGACAGTAGTTGCCAGGCAACACATGACATCACCACAGCAACAATCCTCAGCTTCATCAGGCTGAGAGGGAGAACAAGAGATGTGAAGGAGAATGCCTGGGTTCTCAAGCTTTTATGTTACTGAATGTGCTGATCATATTATTAAGGACAGGATGGATAGAAAGATACAGTATAATTGTTTTGTCAAATGTTATTAGAATCTGCAAAGTGACATCTCATGCTTCTTTATTGATAATGTTTAAAAACTCAGACCTTTAGATTTGAAAAGAACACAACCTGTTTTTGCAGGTGTCATCACTCTACTTCGCTCGATGAAACTTTCTGTGTAGTCTTGTTTTCATTCATGCTGAGCCGTCTTCTACTTCAGATTGTGCTTTTTTTCCTTCTATTTACTGTAATCTCATGCTATTGTGTTCTTTGGGACTGTACAGTCTGTAAATTCCTGTATAATTCATACCCTTATATTTTAATCTATTTTATTTTGTAACTTCTGTGAATATTATACATTTCTAGATTCAATTTTTTAAAATATATTTTATTATATATCATTTAATTGTACTCTAGACGGAATGGTGGCTTAGTGGTTAGCCTTGCACCATCAGGGTCCGGGTTCGATTCTCACCTCTGTGTGCATGGAGTTTGCATGTTCTACCCGTGCTTGGTGGGTCCCCTCTGGGAACTCTGGTTTCCTCCCACAGTCCAAAGACATTAGGCTAACTGCCATTCCCAAATTGTAGTGTGTGTGTGCCCTACGATAGATTGGCACCCTGAATACAGGATAAAGCAGTATAGACGATAAGATGGCGATAATTGTACTCTCTAGTGAAATTTATTTTATTGCATTGAAATTATTTTATTTTAGGTCAGACAGTTGTATGAGCATCTCATTGCATATCATACTGTGTAGGGTTGTGTATGTGGCTTGAATTTGAATTTTGAATTTGTCTTTCTATGTCTGTTCTGGAGTCTGTATTTTAGTTATTTATTTATTTATTTATTTATTACCCTCATGCATCTAAGGATTTCGTATCTTGAGTCTTTCTTAAAGTCATGCTAGAAGACTTATTTTCATTTCATCATCCAGTAAAACCATAACCTGACTCAGCACCAGATGCTCCAGCAACAGCAATAAATAAACTGCAGTAAGAAGCGCAACATGAATATGAGCTACAGTTGCTCACCTCTAAGCAGGATTCATTGCTTAATGCTAATTAATTTCTCTACCACTATCAAAAGCTGCAATTGTCCTTTACTGACCTCAAATTTGTAAGTATAAGCAAGGTCAGGCTGCCAGATAAAAGTGACAACCTAATGCATTTTATTCCTTTACTGCTCCCTTGGGATGGATTGGAGTCTTCCGGATTCTTAGTCATTGTTTGTAAATTAATTAATTTTGCTGTTCCTTGTTTTTCCTCTCTTTTTTTTTTAAACCAGTCAGAGATAGGATTGGGTTCTACCTGCTGTTTCAAATTTCTTCAAATGAGCTAAGGTTCTAGACCAGCTGTGGACTAACAGCAGCAAACGGTGCACAGGCCAAGCATATAAAACAGCTGTTACATTGATTGGCTCACCTTCCTAGATGATGTCTGATCATGTGGCAGCTCAGTCACTGCTCCATGTAGCTGTTATTGAATCTAGTGAGCAGAAAGGTATTGATTTGTTAAAAATTCCTAAAACATGCCATGTTGCATGTTTTTTTTTCTGTGTATCCTAGCAACTGCTGTGTAACTGAAACATGCATAAATTTTGATTATATAATGGTTACTGACTTCTATTACTGGGAACTGTGACAAGCACTAATTAAGGCCATCCATTAAGGCAGGAAGCATGCTGCCCCATGCAATGCCCCAACCATTTTCAGGTTATTGACAGGGTTGCCAGGTTTGCAATTTCACACCAAATTGGTTTACAATACATTATTGCAATTCAATCTTATTCATTTGTGCAAAAAAGGGGGGAACGTGCAGACAGCGTGTCAATGCTATTTTAAAATACATATATTGCAAGATTATGTGATAGAAAATAGGATCATGAAGTGGATAATTTCTGTACATCAGAAAATGTATGCACTATTATGTCATCCCAAAGATGTTCACTATTTCCCATGCAGAAGCTGAAAAACCCAGAAACCCATTTTTGCAGAAGTTTAGCAGAGCCCTGACAACCCTACACTTGCAACCCTACACCTAACACACTTTGGTTCAGGGTCGCGACGACCTGGAGCCTATCCCAGGAGGCTTAGGGCACGAGGCAGGGTACACCCTGGACAGGGTGCCAATCCATCGCAGGGCACACACACATACACACACACACCCATTCACACACTATGGGCAATTTGGGGACGTCAATTCCTATGGATCTCTGTATAGCTGTATATTGTCAGTTATTAGTTGCCGATTAAGAGTTTATTTAAAATATTTATTAGAACATAACATGTGTATGGTTTGGTCATGAGCTGTTCCTATGGTCTCCTGTGTGGCTCACCTTACGCTTCTTAACTATGATCTGAACTGCTGAGCCGTGAGCTGAACTGATGTAGCTGCCAGAAATTGCTCCTTGAAAGGATGAATCTTGGCTTCAAAAAACATTTAGCAGTGGCTGACAGTAGGACAATATGTACTGCATTGTCTTCGGGCATTGCAAGTAAACCTAATCCTCACGAGGATATCCAATAACAGCTGCTCTGGATATTAGACTGGAAAGCTAAAACTTATGAAATAATATTAATCAATAGCTCCACAATAAAGCTATTAGAGTGTAATGCATTACATCACAGGATCTCATTGACAGAACAAACTATTACACACAAGTGCAATTGTTTTAAAAGTGTACAGTAATCTCACGCATTCACTCACTCACTCAGTCACTCATCATCTTTACTACTTTATCCTGTATACAGGGTCGCGGGGGGCCTGGAGTCTATCCCATGAGACTTGGAGCACAAGGCAGGATACACTCGCTATGGGATGCCAATCCATCGCATGGCACATAGATACACACATCCATGTCTTTGGACTGCAGAAGTGAACCAGAGCAACTCACCAAGCACAGGGAGACCATGGAAACTATATGCACACTGACCCAAGGTGGAAATCAAACCTGGAACCTGGAGGTGCAAGGCAATTAAGTCACCGTGCCGCCCATTCTGTAATCTAATTGAATAAATAATCGAACTTATTCCTGTTCTTTAGGTCCGCCTTCTCAAACACTGCTGATGAGGTGTTACAGATTTGTCACTGTCTAAGTAATATCCTGACATGACAACCCTGGTGTGACAAATCTACAGGCTGGGCTAGAAAGAAATCAGCCCTAGCCTCTCTTCTTTCTATATTTTTCTTTATATTTTCTACAGTATACAGGTATACTACGGGAGATGTTCATGTCAAACCAGGACGTGCGATGAAATTTTTCATGAATAAAATCATAAATCTGTTTGACATTTACAGCAATCTTCAAACACAGTATGAGATGAGATTCTTAACCGTGGTAAAACCTCTGAATCGTGCAAACGGTTTAAAGAACACTGCGCTTCTGTAAATAACGATCCTGGCGGAGTATGGCGTTATATTCCTGCCACATCCCTGAGCGCACAGTTTTGACATTCTGAGAGGAGACAAAGGACTCTATGCGCGTGCAGTGTCTCCTCTACGCGCTCCACAGCCCAGTTCTGCGCGTGCAGCGTCTCCCCTGCACGCTCAACGTGTTTTCCGCGCGTGCGTGCAACACCATGTTTTTACTGTGCGCGCTCGACTCTGCCTGTACGCGCGCTCAACTTCGTCCAGCGTTACAAAACTGCCACAAAACTAGCCAATCACAGACTTCCACACACCACTTCTGTTTCTTCTCTATCAGGTGGCACTATCGACCGCTTATCGACCGTTGGGAATAAAAGTTTATTAGTAAAGCGACCGATTTGTCCGATTTAAATTTTAGTCTACGTCTAACGATGAGCTACATGGATAATTAGATAAGTAAATAAAAACATATAATGGACAAATGAAACTGGTATATACTTATACTTAATTCAATAAAAAAATATAAATACTATAATATATTTTTTATAATATTATAAAGAAATTCAACTTTATTAGTAATGCTTCCCTTATATAATTCCCTTTCATTTCTATATAATTATATATAATAATATAAATTGAATTTCTTATAATTTTCTTTTGTTTCTGTAATGCTCCTTTGAGATAATGACCATTTTTAAAAGCACTATACAAATAAAATTTAATTTAATTTAATTCCGTTAAGCGGTCGATAGTGCCCGCTGATAAGAGAAGAAACAGCCAATCAGAAGTGGTGTGTGGAAGTCTGTGATTGGCTAGTTTTGTAGCAGTTTTGTAACACAGGACAAAGTTGAGCGCGCGTACAGGCAGAGTCGAGCGCGCACGCGCGGAAGACACGTTGAGCGCGCAGGGGAGGCAATGCACGCGCAGAACCGAGCTGTTGAGCGCGTAGGGGAGACACTGCATGCACATAGAGTGCTTTGTCTGCTCTCAAAATGTCAAAACTGTGCACTCAGGATTGTGGCATGAATATAACGCTAAGGATCAGAGCACACTGCAGTCATTCCCATGAACATTCACAGAGTGAAGTGCCTGAACCATAAAAAATTCACAGATAACTTGTCACCAGCTTGCAGAACAGACACATATGTCTGTGGAAACTGTGCACACAATCATTCACCAACACCACTTGCACATTACAAGAACCCAACTGGGAGTTATTGCCCCATCCCCTGTACAGTCCTGACCTCGCTTTAAGAGATTTCCAAAATTTTGAACCATTAAATGAAGTTCCTGGGAGGCCAGCGTTTCAGATATGAAGTGTATTCATGACTCTGGGATACAGGGAAAACTTTGTATCTAATCATTAATAAATAATAAATTCATTAGTATAAGGAAGGGGATTATATAGAGAAAGAAATGTCTCCTGTTATTTTGATTAAAAGTCTCGGTTTGACTTGAACACCTGTTGTACATTATTATCAACATTTTTGTTTAGCAGCAATAGGCTGTATAATGTAGATGCCAAAAAAAAAGGAAGCAGATTTTTTTTATCGTAGAAAGACAGGAAGTATTCACTCATAACAGGTGCCCCCTACTTGTTTGGGTCACACAGCAACATTAATTGAGGCAGGAGGGCTTATTATTACATCAACTCCACTCCAGCCAGCTCTTTTTGGCTTTCTTCATAAGTGTTTCCTTGAATAGGCAGCCTTGGCAGAAAAGTTCCACCTCTAGGAAAAAAAAGGAAATCCCTTATTTAGATTTCTGCTGGATATCTTTCCTTTAAACCATCAGTCAGTCTGCCTTGGCTGAGCACACACAACTCACATTTTTCCAGTTAAATAAAGAAATTTCCTGTTGAGTATCTGTTCAGGAAAAAATAGTATTATAACCTCATTGGGAATGACTTATTATCACTGCTATAAATAATCCAGAGTGTAAATAAATAGAGATGCATAACAAGGCTATTCCTTCTCATGTTTGATTTACCAATGGGGAACCTGTCAAGGTAGCACGGAAGGGGCGCAGAACTACACTAGCAAACAGCCCCTGAATGTCACGGCTAGCTCTCACCAATCACTCACACCTGTGTCCTATTTCACCATCATTACCAGAACTATTTCCAGTCTAACTTCCTTTTTTTTCGTGTCTTGTTGTCAAGCTCCTGTTATTCTTGTCATTTTTATGTGTGTGCCACAGTATCACTTCTTAGTCTTTTTTTGCCTCATATGTACAGGTGATGCTCATGGTTCTTGTTTTCATGGTTTTGCTTGTTTGTCTGCAGTTGCATCTGTCTTCAACTTCACAGAGTGACATACTGTAGTCATGGAGAGCCATATCAATACAGTTTCATTTTGCTTGTACTGTATGGAACTTTCTCAGACATTTCAGACGTGTCTAAATATTGCCCTTTATGAAGCATTCAAAACAGTAAAATTACTGGAATATGTATAAAAACATCATTAGAACCTTGAATGATAATGCTAGTGCATCAGCTTTATGGAAGAAATGAGGTCGGGGAAAAAATAATAAATGGCCAATGGCTTCAGTTGGTCAGGTCTATGCTCAGCACCGTGTTGCGGCAATAAAATTAAGTCAGCTGATGACCTGAATGACTCATCCTCTTCTACTGGATTATGTGATTATGCTGTAAGTCACTAATCTTTTACCGTTATCCAGTGTACTATGTACGTGGTTAAACGGTTTTCTATTTTGTCTCTCAAGTCGTTCCTATTAAACTACTGCAATTTGGACTGCCGCTTCTCCTCCTGCAACAGGGTCACCACCTGATACAACGACTGACCTCACAAGGAGTATGACTTGGGCATGAAGCTTAGCCGTCCATAAAAGACACCATCCTCTGCTGGCTTTACATAATATTCATTACCTGGTTCAGTGGGCAGCAATCCTTTAATGACTTTGGGTGACACTAAAAACAACCCCCAGATGAAGAAACCAACAAGGTCAAGCTGCTCTCTTGCACATGAAGAAGTGCTGTTACAGTCCAATTTGCTCCACACATGGCTCCAATGCCCTCCTCTACTGTATGTTTTCAAAAGTCTGAATACCTCAGCATTATACCAAACCAGCACTAATAATATGAATAATTCAGAACATCATCCAGGTTTTAGTCAGTAACCTTCTCATGCACAGTGTTCCTGGTCGTGACCTGGCAGGAAACTGTCTATAAATAAATTAAAGAAGAGGTAGATGAATAAGAGGGGGATGGCTAGAGAATGGAAGAAATGAAACATGTTAAAGGTACAGAGCCTTTTTAACTGCCATAACAATGGTGCTGTATATGTGAAGCTTTATTAGTCCTTTTTAGCTTCTTAGTTTTATCTGATCTGATCCTGAACATGGGTTACCATCTGTTGTCTACTATCTATCTACTGTGTGCTGTATGTTCTCATGTCCACCTGGATTCCCGGGTTCTCTGATTTCTTCACACCTCCATAAAAACAAGCTGATGCAACTGGCAGCTGTTGAGGTGTGAAGGTGTATGTGTGCACGGTGCAGCGTGATACACTGGTGTCCCATTTAAGGTGTGTTCCTGAGTAGTTTCCTAGAGATCATTGCAAAACCTTGACCGAATGAATGAATGAATGATGTCATTTAACAGTATCCATGTGCTGTATTTACAGTACTTGTCCGGGAATGGAGTGGACTTTTTAAATGTGTGTGTGTGTGTGTGTGAGAGAGAGAGAGAGAGAGAGAGAGAGGGATGGTGAGGTGAGACAGCGTTTTAAGCAGATTGCCTATGAGATTAATGGACCAGTACCCAGGCCTTCTGTTAGCTATTCAGTCTCCCTTATTTCTCTGACCCAATTCATCTCTGTCACCTTTGCCCCCTTAAACAGTTTTATAGCAAACAGCAATAACCATTTTTAAATCAAAGACTTTTAACCACATCCTGCGTTTGGTTTTGAAGTTCCTTGTTTTAGTCAAAACATAAAATGAAGCAGCTGCATTACACAGCAAAATAAGATGTGTCCTGAAAAGCCAATCATATTGCTCCTTTCTGTCATGTACTTGTTAAAACAAATTTATCTCCTGTTGCAAAAGAGTAGCTACCATGAACAACCTAAATGCATTTAGTTGATGCTTGGAGAATGTTGAATCAATAATTAATGACATCATGTAATTTGAATGTTGTGTGAACACTTGTTATATAAAGTTGTGTGGCATACTGTAGTGTAACCTTCTGTTTCACTTCTTAGAGACTCACAAGCTCTTTGTGTACAAGAGACATGAAATGCACTATGTGCACAAAGCTGTTGCGATTTCCATGGTGTGCTCCAGTGTGTTCTACATTGGGGTTTTAAATGTCTATTCCCTTATGAGAAAAAAGGCAATATATTGTAAAATATAAAACAATATATTAAATTATACATTTGCATATATTGGAAACTAGTGAATATTTTTTAAATATATTGCAATATATGAATGGATGATATTGCAATAAAGACAAAAACCATTATATTTATACTTTATTGAAACATTATTGAAACTTTATGCATGTTTAAGAATTATACACACACGTTTACTTTGTCGGTGTGCTCTGATTAATGCCTATAAAGTCCATTTTGTTCGACCTACATTAACATATAAGCATATTGTAAATAAATGAAAGAATATACTGTATATATCAATTCAATTCAATATATCATGAAGTATTATGTTGAATATAAAATAACATACCATAATATATACATTTAAATATCTTTTAATATATTTCTCAAAATATGAAAAGCGGCAATTCCTTATGTATTTTTCAATACATTGTAATATATTAATACAATATATTATTCTGTAAATTGTGAGTATATACTTTTGAATATGAATATCTTTTTTTCTGTTAATTATTAGTTAGTATCATATATTATTTTATTATAATTATTATAGCAACAAGGAATATGAACATTATAAAATCTTTTCAATTTACCAGTAGATCAGAACACTAAATCATTTAATATACTGACCGTTAATATATAGAGAAATATATTTTCCTTGTGTAAGGGTTATACCCTTATGGGACAACAGACACACAGTTGGGCAATGCATGAACAGGTACTATATGGTGTAAACCAAACATCTCAGTATTGTTTTCAACATTTTTTATGACCTTTAAAAACTTTTGTAATTAAAACATTTTGTATGCAACAAAACGCAGCACCTTTTTCCTTGTTCCACTTCGCTGCCAGTGGCTCATTAAGAAAACACACAATTAGAGCATTAATAAATTTAATTAAAACTCAAATAATATATTATTGATCCTAAGATGCATATTTAAATAACCACAAACGCAACTGCAGACTGATTTATCCATTGTGACAAAACTGTGTGAGGTGGCGTAAAAGCATTTTGCAAAATCGCACAAAATTTACACTCATCACAAGAACAGTTTGACATTTGTGTTTGTTTTTTGTCACTTGTATTAGTTTTTCAATATTTCTTGCTTCACTTGGAAAAAAAAAAAAAACCTTTTCAAAACTGCAAAAATGGGGTTATCTCATTTTGCTGTCAAACTGTTTACTTGGACTGTGAGATAAAGAAGATGATCCAGAAGCAGAGGAAAACTGAAGAAGGCATTCATAGAGAATAGGAATATGCTTTTTAATATGCAGGACATAAAGGAGGGAGAAATGATAGAACTGAGGTCAGATTAGGTGAGCACAGTATACATAGTATATATGTCAGTAGTTTGAAGGACTCTATAAAGCATCTCACATTTCTCCCTCTTTCTGTTAGACAGGATGACTCACAAAATCTGTTTAAAACTGATAACTTATGTTGCTGGCAACGCTCTCACTTCACTAAATGCAAAATATAGAATTCTTAGCACAGTCCTGATTCTCTCATCATACATCAGATGGTAGCACACCAGTACTCTTATCTGGGACAGCATTCCTTTCCCAGCATGTAAAAAGTTCCCTTTTTAAACATCTTCTCCTGCAAGCTTCATACTCATACATAATTGCGTGCATATTCAAGTGTCAGAGACGCTTTTAACCCAAACTGGCATGCTGTGCTTAATATGTTTTGCCCATTTCACAACTATTTTTATTCTTCTGTTAAATACTTTGATATGTTATCAGAATCTAGGCCAAGTCTCATTTCTGCCATATAAAGCTCTAAGCTTTAAACCTGTTCAACATTTTTTAAAGCATATCGTAGTCCAGTATTGAAGACAAGTCATATTTAGGTTAGGTATACACATTCTGCCTCCCTGAGGCAGTACATTGAACAGGTTTACAAATGAAGTTGTTCTGCTTTAACTGTTGCTGTTTGTTCTTTAAAAGACTTACAAAGGAGCATGGTCAAGTTTCAGTCAATGCCCGTTTACATGCCAAACAGTGGTTGTGATAGAGAATGCTCTGTTTCCATCCAAGTAGGTTGTATCTAAAACACAGAACATACACTACAGTATACAACCAAACATTTATAGACATCTGACTTTTACACCAGTACAATATATGGTTCTTTCCCAAACTGTTGCCGAAAAACTTAAAACACAATATTGTACTGGATATATGCTACAACAATACAATTTGCTCTCACTGGAACTGTGGACCAAACCTGTTCCACAGTTTATGATGTCCCTGTGCACAAAGTGAGCTCCATGAAGACATGGTTTGCCAAGACTGGCATGAAAGAATTTAAGTAGCCTGTACAGGACCCTGACCCCATCCCCCCTAAACACACAAACTGCACCTTAATACAACCTGTTCACCCCATGGTTGAATGGGTAAATACCCACAGTCAGGTTACAAAAGCTAGTGGCAAGCCTTACCAGAGGAATGGAGCTTATAATAGTTGCCAAGGGTGCTAAATCTAATATGGGATATTCAACAAGCAGATATGATCGTGATTGGTCACATTGGTCACACAGGGTATACCTCACTCACTCATGAGTTTTTGAATGTGATTGAAATATTACATTAAATGACATGTTTACCAAATAGGAATGCCAACCTGTTAGGGTTTCTGACATCTCTCTTTGTCCTCTTCTATATGTCTATAAAACAACCCCCTCATTGAACCCCAGAAGCACATGTTAATGTGCCTCTTATCATTTGTCCATCTCCAGGTCTCCATATGATTAATTCTCTTTTGTTCTCCCAGGAACATGTTAATGATTTTTGTTCTTTTGATGTACAGAACAGATGTGGCACAGGCTGACTGTACGAAGGCTTAAAATTATGCTCTCTTTCCTGACAATAAACAGAGACAATCAGGCACCGTCATCATGTGTGCTGTGAGGTATCTCTCCTGGCCAGCAAAGTAAGTGTACTAAGGCACAATGGACACATCAAGAATAATTCTTACTTTAAATAATTATAACCTTAATACAACTTTGATCAGCTCTTAGTCACCTTTTTGACTCTCTTTCTTCCTGACATATATATTCTAAAAAAAAATCATTGTTGTCTTATTACAAAAATATACTCGCTTTTCATTTTTACCTTTGTGGAATTCTATACTTTTTGCAACAATTTGGTACAATAAAATTTCCACATTCCTTATTTTCTCTCTTGATCATTACACAGTGTAGAAAAACACAGTGAAAAATGTACAAAAAACAAACAAAAAACATCTGTCTTGTTTTGTCATAATGGGTAATACTGTAGATGGTGTGACTCCTATGACTTTTATAAGCCATAGGACTGGAGGAAGTATGTGATTGTCCTTGTCCATGTTGTTTAATACTAACAAAGAATTTTTTTTTTTTCTAACAAAGAATCTTTCTAAACAAGAACATACAGTGAGTGATAAATAGTGTCTCACTCTAATACCTTTTTTAATACTTTACATGGTTGTTTAACTATAGTTGTCATAGTTATATATAATTGCTTGCTTTCCAGCAACAGTTCTTAAATGCCCTATGATTTTTTTGAGTGAGAAGCAACATTACTGTAAAACTACAGTGAGGTCAATAAGTATTTGATCACCCTGTGATTTTGCAAGTTCTCTTACTTAGAAATCATGGAGGGGTC
>JAOVVB010221637.1:0-10544 GCA_028570985.1 Heterobranchus longifilis
CAAGAAATAGGCAATGTAGTAACAGAATCTTGATTCATATTTGATCAGCCTTACCTACAGTAGTTTCACAGTTTAGTGTGAGTTTCCTGAGCATTGCGTGAATGGACGTATGCGTGAATGGACAGCAGCAGCCATCTTGTTTGTTTATGCCCCACAGTCGCTCCTCTGTCAATCATCGTCTTCAACCAGCCCCATATGAGATAAATGGTTGTGATTGGATCTACAAGTTTTAGTCGATTGGAAATCATTTTGCATGGCAGCAAGGCCAGACCTTATATGCAACATGAATGAAACATGAACTTCCCAGTTCCCAGGCTGATGGAGAAGTACTACACTACCCACAATCCTAAAGAGTACAGTACCAGTGACATATTTGATTGGTGGAGCTCTCCGTTACCATTAAAATGTTTACCGCACTTGTAAACCTGCGAACGGCTAGTGAGTTACTGCTACCCCTGAACTCTATGATCACTTACGTACACAGTCTTGTACCTTCGCCTTTTTTTTTTTTTTTTTTTCCCATTTTCTAATTTTCTTTTGCATCAAATCAAAAGTTTTATGGTCACGATTCATCTCAAGGTTGGCTTAGTTCCAGGCTTAAAACGCTTTATATAAGGATTTTCTGAAATGTCAATGGAGTAAATGAATGGGAAAGTCACTTCCGGAACCAGAGCAAAAAGCTTCACCGCTGAGCTCTATTTCCTCAGTAAATTAATTGGAGGTCAAGCACATAAAAATACCACAATGTACCATCAGGCCACTTCTTCTCCCATGCAGGCTCTAGAATGAATGCCCAGAGAAAATAACTGCACTTTATCTTCATTGTAAGAGCAGACAAGAACAGCAGGTAGACAAATATCTGTGCATGCACCAATTTTGCTGGATTTTTCAACATCCACTTTGTCCCTATATATACTCCTACTACACTCGGCAAAAGTTTGGACAATTCAACTTTTCTTGGCTAGAACCATCTGCGGTCACAGTAGGCGACACTTTCTTGAAGTGTTGGTGGAGTTTTGGGTCATTGTCCAAACATATAGTTTGCTGTCGGCAGCGTATGGAGCGCGCAGCCTCAAACAGGAACACAGAGAGAGAAAATTGCAGAGGTTCAGAAACACAAGTCTGGGTCAAAGGGTGAACTGCATTGTAGCCCGTATCACTAAATCTACTATAAATCTTCTCAGGGCTTAAAAGTTTCAAGTTTTGCAAACACTTTGTCCTCTATAAATCCCCGGAGGCCTCCTAGCTTGACTAACAATTTGCAATGCAACGTGACAGCGTACTGCACCACAGCTCAGATCACAGGACTCCTGGATTAACTGAGCGAAGAGACTTTGCAGCTTATCTAAAAGTTTCTAGTGCGGTGTGACAGTGTCCTATAACGTAGCTTGGATCACAGGGCTTGCATCCAATCTCCCCCGGTTTCTATTACTGCCTCTGGCTAAACCAGCACAGCACAGTCCTCCGATCTGCACACTATTACTGGACAGGTAGACAGGGATGTCCTACAAAGACTTCAAACTGTCTGCTGAACAGCATGAGAGAGAAAGAGAGGAAAGGTATGTATTTTAATGCTTTAAGTCTGCTCTGCACCTGGTCCTGGATAAGCTGCCACATCACGCACGCACAGTGTGCAGGGTACAGACAGATACACAGACAGTCAAACAAAACAAGAAGACTGAACCTCTTGGTGACCTGTGTGTGTGTGTGTGGGTGTGTGTGTGTGTGTGTGCGTGTGTGTGTGTGTGTGTGTGTGGAGTGACAGGCGAGGAGGCTGTTTTTGACTTGCCCACTGTTCCCTGTGGGAGAGTGCCTGACAGCTACCTGAGCTCACTCTCTTTTGTACCAGGGGAAAAAGAAGTGTGTGTGTGTGTGTGTGGTGTGCGTGCATGCATGCATGCATGCATGCGTGTGTGCGTGCGCGCGTGTGGCTATCCATGAATGCATCTGTATTCGTGACAGCGCGTGTGTAGGCATTAGGTGTCACACACACACAGGTGCTAGCATGAAGGCCTTGTCATGAATGGCCCACTGCTCTGCCATCACTTCTCACTACGCGCTGTGTGTGCGTCTGTGTGTTTTTGCATGTGAGCGTGTGGCTCGGAGGCGAAGCCATGCGAGCAGAGCGCAGAGCGACAAGAGGTGAAATTCAATCGAACTGTGTCAGATGTGTACAGGGAGGGGAGGGTGTCTGATAGTACGACAGGAAGAAAAAAAATCAAACAAGAGACGGAGGTTTGCAGGCAAACAAACAAACAAGGTCTCTGTGGTTTAAATGTATCAACTGTGTTCCTTCACAGTATATGTAACACCAGTATATTCCAGTGATAATCGTAAAGCAATTCAAATTAAAGCTGCAAGAAGCAATGAAGGGTCCCTCGCTTATCAGCGCACGTCGAGGGTGCTGGCGGGACGCTGTCAGACACTGATGTGTGTGTGGTGCTGCAGATTAAGTGTTTTGCATCATTTCCGCGCTATGGTGTACATTAATATTGTCACATAGATGCCTTAACATGTGCAGTTTGGGACAGATTGGATATTGTACGATGGAGTTAGAACAATTTTGTGTTCCATGGCGAAACATTATACTTTGCCGCCACGCCACGGCAACAGCGCTCCACGAAAACCCACGATTTTAACAATTTTAACATCTTTAGATGGTACTGACCAAATGTGAAGTCGATGGGGTAAATCTCAGTTCATTAAAGTACAGAGCGTGGAAATGTCGAAAAAAGCACATTAAATTCAAGATGGCCGACTTCCTGTTTGGTTTTGGTTTTGGCTTTTTTGTCTCCTGTTACAAAATTTCATTCATCTACGTCAAATTGAAATTGAAATTAGGGGCGCTACCGAGCTGATTTGTCACGCCCACTTCTGAAACCCATGTCATGTGTGCATTTTCACCAACCCTGAGTTTTCTGCAAAGTTTCACGGGTTTTGGAGCACATTAACGCCCTCAAAAAGGCGACTCATTTGCAGAATAATAACAAACGCATCAGTTTCAATAGGGACTTCGCAGTCCAACGCTTGTCGGCTTGTCAGGCCCTAATAACTCCCAAAAAAATACAGATTGTAAACCCTGACCGTGAACACACCACCTGGAGAAAAATAAAAAATCATGAATGCCAGCAATGTAAGCAGATCTCTTCTGCAGTGTTTTCCTATAAGAAAATTTCACTCTGGCCTCGAGCTTCGCTGGCTGACAAAAGACTGACACCAGAGCTGAGGGCTCTGTCAAAGTGAAGGTATCAAGTGCAGGCCCTGGACCGAGTGTACAAACTGCATACTTATGTTTGGGAGAAATCCTCCTGGTACATTTGACACCCCTCCGATTTTGTAAGAATAGAACATAGACTGGAATAGAAAGGAACCCTTGGTATGAACAGCGTAAGCTACCACGGCTGAAACCAAAAGCACACCACTAACAAAAACTTTGTCAACAATAACTCTGAACTGGCCCACTTTGATTGACAGGTGAACTCGGGGAGACACAATATCCTGTGGATCCTGTGGACGTGCCTTGGAGACAGATAGGCATTACTTTACAAAGACAACAACTGTGTTAAAATGTAGGCTAATCTTCAGGACGCCAATATAAAGCTTTTCCCACAGGTAGCATTCACAACACGTTGTATGTCCTACAAATTGCATGGTTTGGCCACTAAAAGAACATGTAAAGCTACATCAGTTTGTCTTTTTGCCTTTGTTACACACATAGTTCAGGACTTCCCACAATACAGAGTAGCCAGCCAGTGGGAAAAAGTAGCCAGCTGGGGGGTTCCGGCCACTATTCCATCACATACACTGATGTTAATTATTGCATATTTTGTTGTATTGATTGTAAAGACAGTGAATAATTATAAAGGAGAATTAGGCTTCTTGTGCATTTTAGCCCACACAGTCTGTAAATAGATATTAATATTGAAAACCATATTCATGACTGATCAGAACTTTTGTAATTAAGAATCATTAGACCTTATTTATTATTTATTTGTTTATTTATTGACTCCTTCACTGTAAGGTTCATCGAGACATGCCGTGGTTAATGTATTGTTTTATTAGAAACATAAACACACTTCCATTCAATGAAAATACAAAATGTTATTTTAAGGGGGAACAAGTTTTTAAACATGTTTTATTCAGCTTATGTATTGGTTTTAAATTAACTTATTAATAAAATAAACCTAAAATAACAAAACATGTGAATCTACTGAATCATGAATTTATTAATTGCTGTAAAAAGTGCAATGTAAATAGTTTGTTTATTCATTAAATTCAAATGTATATAATAAAGTAGCTGGTTGGACTTAAATGAGTCAGCTGGTGGAAATCTTTTATATTTTATATAATAAATACTGAGTTATTGTGTGAAGGAATGGTGGTTTATATTCCACATGGTACGACTGCATCATCAATACAACATCATGAGAACATCATTATATTACAATATAAAAGGGGACATATGCTCATTTTCAGATTCTTGTATTTTGTGTTTCTACTAGAATATGTTTACATGCTTTAATGATCAAACACATTATATTTCTCATTCTGTCCTAATATAGGTGTAGAGTTCATGCAGGGGACACGTCCCCCTCAATATTTAGAACATGTGCATCTGTCCCCCTCAATAAAACCATGGAAATAGCACTTTTATTTTGAAGAAAATTGCAGAACAGGCACAAATTGGTGCATTAAAATTCATCTGAATGCAGGTTTGCAAGTGTTTGATGCTAAAAATCTCCCAGGGGAGAAAAAACCCAGTCTGCTCTGATTGGTCAGTGTTTCCAGGTCTTCCGCATCTGCGCTCTCTGCGTCTCTGCACCATCATTGAATCCGGGGAATTACAGTAACGGCACTGTCGCAACAGTCCCGCATGCTGCATTCACGTGCTCCTCGGATGCTCCCAGTTTCCGAGTTGTGAAGTCGTTCCTCTGAGTTCGGTGCCTTTATGAGCTTGAAGTCGGGATGTGGAAAAAAAAACATGGACGCCACATTATTGTCCATCATATTTTACATGAATTATGGGATTCTATCCCTTGTTTGTGTAAAGCATTGGGCTGCTTTTCTTATGTGTTTTCAATACATGAAACTAACAGTTACAACCATATCAGGCCTACACATTAGCCTACATGTGAGCAAATAAATTATATAAAAATAAAAAGTCCCTTACCATTAACTTTTTAATGGTAAGTTTACTTGCGTCCGCCATGTTACCGCGTCACTTGACAACTCATGTTGCAAAATGTTCCTGACTTTTCGAGTTGTTGTTCCGACTTGAGGTGGTGTTCACGTGAATTTTCCCAATCAGAATTTCATTTTTCCGATCATTCCGATACCACCTGAACGCAGCATTATATAGCACCTATAGACCTGCTTTATGATCAAAAGAGACATGGAAATCTGTCTGTCCCAAAAGCTGCCAATTCAGATGCCGGTGTTATAAGAAATAAACTCCTTCCTGCTAATAACTAGTATTTTTGTTGCTTAGCGATGACTTTGCTCAGCTGATGTTCACAAAGAACTATTTTTCCTGGTGAAAGAATATAATTTGGTGGATTTAAATGACATGTGACTGTTTTATAACAATGGTGATTTGGATTCTTGGTAGTAGGTTTATGCTTGCTATAGGCTCACTGTAAAATAGCATGTCAGTGTGGCTATCTCAGCACAGGTGTTCACATGTTTGCTTAGTGCTTTTGTTTGATTATAAACACAAACACCTATAGCTCCTTAAAGCTGAGGTCAGCCATGAATACACACTCTTATGATTATTAACAATGATTGTGATGGCTTCTCTTAATGATTAATGATCAGTTATTAGACACACAGCCAACATATGATGGGAACACCTTGCTATGACGTCATCCTGAGGCTAAAGTGGGGAGAGCCACATCAAGTTGTTTTATTTTACAGCAACAACGGAAATGAAGGGAAAGGGACTTCAAAATAAAAGCACGCAATTGTCATGGTGCAACCATGGGTGGATACAAGGCTAATAAATGATTTAATGTCATTACATGTATTATAAACTTAAAAAGAAAATTATTTTTTTTAAAAATTATAAAAGAAAAGAAAAAACATAGTATTCTTGGTAAATACAGTAAACACTGCATTCTTCAGAGCTTTCATTCTGTAGACCACATTCAGACCAATATTTGTTAACATGTATTTTCATTCATCTATTTTTCATTGTGGTTTTCAGCATATTTTGATAGCTTCAGTACAAACTTGGTCCTTAAACGTATTTAATTTTCACTTTTCACCTTGAGGCTTTTTTTTTTTAATAATTAAGCTAACCACTGACTTAACTACAAGTGTTTTATTTTCAGAAATACGGTCAGGAAATAGTGTTTGCATTATATTTTGGGACACTTGACACTTGAAGCGAAGGAATTCAGTTTGGTTTGAAGGAAAAAAAACAACCAGGAAGTTAAACAGAGGAGGAAACGTTTTCGCTGTGGTGGAGCATCAAACTCTCAAGTCTTTAAAAAAAAGGTTTTATAAAGGTTTTAGCAGCGTCAACTTAAAATAAAGTTGATCCACCGGGTTGTGGTGAAACGGCATTGTTTCCAACAACATGGACATTGATCCGGTAGGTGATAATGGTTGAAGCTTGTGTGTGTTTTTCTGTTGTTTAGAAAAGCCTCTCCCGGCGCCACCATGTTTAACATCAGTTGCAGCAGGTGTATTTCCGGATATAATAAGTTACATTTGACTTTAAACTGTTGTACCAAAGTTAGTCTGAAAGTTAGTGATATAACGTTAACTTTTCGATGTTGAGAGGGGAAGTCCCCGAGTATCCGAACAAAATGGCCTAATTAGACTCACTGCAGAAACCGTACAGGCAGGTGGAAATACTGCTTTTCGTGGAAGTGAGCTAGTGTTGGTTTCACTCAAGCTAGTGCAGACAATTCACATTACACTTTTATCCACTGTTGTATATTGTCAGGTTTTTATTTCCGTCAATAACTGTTAAAAAAAACACTTTTCCGCATATATTTCAAAAGCACGACTCTGTAACCGGTCGTCGGTTAGCCTGGCGCCTGTAGCCAAACTCCACTAAAAGTCCATTTAATGCTAACAGCTCGTACTGATAAAACCACAGACTGTATAAAAATATGTTTTACTGTCTGTGGGTAAAACCCTGGCACAGTAAAATGCCACATTTTTCTCTCAAGAGCCCCCAACACTTTTTGAGTGAGTAAAATTTAAATTTTTACACCTTGAGCTCACTACTTGCTAACGTGGGTTAGCTAACGTTACTTATAACTTGGGTTAGTTAACGTTACTTATAAATTGGGTTAGATAACGTTACTTATAACTTGGATTAGTTAACGTTACTTACAATTTGGGTTAGGTAACGTTACTTATAACTTGGGTTAGTTAACGTTACTTACAATTTGGGTTAGGTAGCATTACTTATAACTTGGGTTAGCTAACGTTACTTATAACGTGGGTTAGTTAACGTTACTTATAACGTGGGTTAGCTAACGTTACTTATAACTTGGGTTAGTTAACGTTACTTATAACTTGGGTTAGTTAACGTTACTTATAACGTGGGTTAGTTAACGTTACTTATAACGTGGGTTAGCTAACGTTACTTATAGCTTGGGTTAGATAACGTTACTTATAACTTGGCTTAGCTAAAATAGCCCCAGTTTGTGTCACTCATGTATTAGCATTGGCCTTACATTCAGCTAATATTTTGTATTAAGAAAACTGTGCTAAGAAAAGCACTTGTAAAAGTTATCATGCTATTGAGTGAAGTCTTTTATGAGCCCACAAAAATTATATGTCATGGTAGTTTGATAATGCCAACTTTGTTTAATTTGGCTGAACATTAGGTCCTTGGAATTCACCCAGGAAGTCCCAGGATCTTCAAGGAGTAAATTTAAGGATACTTGAGTGTTATTAATTAGAGCCTGATGATATGGGATTTTTGAGACATATAACGATTTTAGAGGGGGAAAATCCACCCATATGTCTGTCGATATAGTTAATTTTTTGACCTGGAATTAAAATAGACAATACAAAGATACTGTACTCAGAAGGCTGCTTTCTTAACAAATAACTTTATTCAAGAATATTTAACATTAGGTAGGTAGGTAGGTAGGTAGATACTTTATTCATCCCCTTGGGGAAATTCACACGCGGAGCTGCTGGAAGAGGCTGCCACCCGTGGCGGCGCTCTAACTAAATTATTATACTACTACTACTAATTATTATACATACAGTGTATTACATTGTCAACCAATGAACTGAACACTGAAAAAATAAATAATAAATAGAACTGCATGTTCATTATCAGTCAGTTGCTGACCAAAACATTTAATTTCCCCTGGAGGCATGCTTTAAATAAAGAATTACGTAATGACGACATTTCTAAATCACCCCAAGCATCGTTTTCAGAATTATATGTTCTGTAAAAAAGTTTTCATATCTGTGCATATTGGACAACGTATAACCCGATACCTATAAATACTGATATGTCTGTCAGACCAATATTGGCCGGGCTCTATTATTAATACTGTTGTTTTATTCATGAAGATAATTGAACAAAATTGTGTCTCTCCTTCTGTGTTCTCTCCCTGCTGTGCTATTAATAGCCATGTGATTTTTTTCTTTTTAACTTGTATCTAACACGAATCAGTCGTCCGTAACAAAGGTTTATCCAGTGAGGGACAATGGGGTTTAATGTGAGTATCTGTTGGAGGTTAACATGAAACTGTTGCTTTCTCTGCTGAGGTTTTGAAACATTTCCTTCCCTCTCTTTGAAAGTCCAGCCAAACCTTTGAACCTTTGCACAGCGGAAGAGCTAAACCAACAGTGTTTCCTGTATAGCCTGCAGCATTTAGTGTTGGTTTTATTAGGGTGTTTTGACAAAAGGAAAATCCCACTGCCCATTTAGTGTCTGCATGTTTATTCAAATCGTGTGTGCATTCACAGATTGGGGTTGTTTCACATTTGACTAGATTAGGATGTGAGGATTTAATGTGGCCTACCAAGATAAGTGAAATCTATCCTTCACTGCGGCATTCACGGCCGCAGTCGATCCTTTCTGACAGGGAAGATTCTCAGCACTTCCTTATTTATCATCCTTATTACTTAGGTATCAGATAAATATTTACAAGTTGTCAGGCTTTTGTTTGAGTTTTCAAGTTTTACTGGAAGAGTAAAGTCATTTTCTATGCACAGCAGAGGACAGGGATGGAAATCAAGAACCGGTTCCAAATTGTCCGATCCATCGGATCCAATCATATGCCTCAGAAAATATACCAGAAACTAGACTGCGGGACGGTGCTCTGTGGTCTGGACAGAGTAATTGGCTCTGTGCTTATATCTGTAGTCCACTGTGGTCTTAACATCATATCTATATACAGTCTATGGATAAAGGTGCTGTAAGTGGTATTTCATTGATTTTTTTATTTAAATAATTGTTAAATTGGTCTACCTTCAGACAGCCATCACTGATATACAGTGTTTTATCAGTAACATGGGTCCTCTGCTCTGCAGTAAACAGAAAAGACATTATCTCGTATCCCATTCCCATCCAATCAGAAGAGAGGATTCCAGAAATGTCTTTTCTGTTTCCTGCAGAGCGGAGGGACTGAGAGACCCACGTTACACACCAAACACTCTGTATCAGTGATGGCTGTGGGATTGTAGAGCTATTTAACACTTATTTTAACAGAGAGTAAATCACTTACAGCACCTTTTAACATGTGCGTCTGAACCCGGCAGCTGCCAAAATAGGCCGTGCAGCAAAAGCTCGACCGAAGGCACAGCCATCCTTGGTGCGTTTGTGGCCAGTGACGTCGATGTTATCACCAGTTTATTAACCGGTGGAAAAATGTCTTAACCATGGCATGCATAGTCTCAATCACTAGTGTCAAGTCTTCTTCAATGCAGCGTGATGTTCATTTTGTTAATGATGGTCCCATTTAGAGTAAAGAGGATAAAGCAGGGGATGCTTTGTGGCCATGGCTACACAGCGACCTGTCAGTAGAGGCTTAGCAATGTGTATCCATGGCCCCGTACATTTAAATATCTAACTTGTTTTTGTGTGTTGTCTGTGTTTTCGTCTTAGAACTTTGACCCTTTTTTTCATTTCATTAAAGTTAATCATTTTGGTTTCAGTAGCAACTTGCTAACTGAGCTAGCGTTAGCTGGTAACTTAAGGGAACGTTAGCAGATTTTCAGCCGACTCTGTGTACTGCCGTACATGCAAATAAATGGCACCACACCAGTGATAATAACATTGGTATCAATAACGGTAAACATCCCAATTAAGCCCACGTACCATATAAACCCACTTGCAACTTCTGAGCCAAATTTTAAAAAAAACTACATCATACTTTTTCGTTAAGTGATGTTTCAATTAAGCTACTTGTTGCATACATGACACTTTTTTATTGTAAGTAGGGATGGGCATCGTTTCAATTTTATCGATTCCGATTCCGATTCTGGAAATCGATTCCGGTTCTTATCGATTCTCGATTCCGATTCCAGAGAAATTGTACACTCACATTATTCTGCTCCACCTA
>JAOVVB010221648.1:0-10544 GCA_028570985.1 Heterobranchus longifilis
ACACACACACACACACACACACACACACACACACACACACACACACACACACACACACACACACACACATAAATAATTCCACAGAAATGAGAATAATGAGGGAAAAAAAATCCTTCTAATATCATGAATCATATCGCTGTTGCAATATCAGTCAAAATAATCGCAATTCGATGTTTTTTCTAAATGATTCAGTTTTTAACATGTCCAGAACATCACTAACTGAAAGCTTCTCTGACACAAACTTAAAGAAATCCTCTGGATGTGTGGAATATCCCGTGTTGTTTGTGTGTTTGTGTGCAGAGCACGGAGCAGGTCACTGCTTTCTGCCGCAGTCTCCATGACATGAATCCTCTGGAGTGTCCCATGTCCTCCTCTTCATCCTCGTCCTCGTCGTCCCTCTCCCCGAGTCCCGTGTCGGCGCTCCCGCCCGCCACCGCCGCCGCCACCCAGAGACAGCTGTCCCACGCAGACAAACTCCGCAAGGTCATCAACGAGCTGGTGGAAACGGAGAAGACTTACGTCAAAGTCAGTACAAACTCTTGAATCTTTATCAATAAATGTAGTGAGTCATTTCTGTTTGATAACAGACACAATCTCATACTGCTCTGATGAAACTGCACTTCTGTAGAGGACAGGACATGCCCAAATCAATCAATAAATACAGAAATAAATAAGTGACTCCATAAATAATAATATTAAAAATAAATATAGGCATTAATTAATAAAATGTGACATAAATTGATATTTCTGTTTTAATTTCCTTCTTTCTTTCTTTATTTATTTTTGTATTAATTTCCTATTTGTCCTGTTTTATTTAGTTATTAATTCATATTTAACATTTTTTTAAATTTATTTATTTATTATTCTAAATTTATTTTTACATTTATTTATTTTCTGTATTATCTCGCTCATTTGCATAATGAAGAAGAAATGCACAAGAAATTTATATAGAAATGTATAAAGAAAATAAATACATAAATAAGGGGAACAATGCAAAGGAAAAATAATACAGAAAATAAATAAATAAATGTACATTTAAAAAAAAAAATAATACAAAATAAAAGGTAATTAAATAGCAAAGTAAATAAATAGTGGAATTAAAACATTAAAAAAAAATGTATGTCACATTTTATCAATTGATTAATGCCTACATTATTTTAATGTCATTTTTGATACAGGTAATGTCACATTACTTTATTTATCGAGTCATTCAATTATTTATGTATTTATTTTTGTATTTTGGCAGGTTCCGTCCTCCATAAAAATCAGCCTTGGTCGAGGAATTTAATGCAAGAAACCATCCAAATTCTATTTATGCGTGCAAGAAGCTTTTCTCTTCTTTTTTTTTTCATCCACATACTTCAAACTTGACCAAGCACAGCCGAAGTGCATCTGGGTATATTGACATTTAAACGAGCGGCGATGGTTTCCAACGTGTCGGCCGATTCGCAATAAGGAGACGACATTTTGCATAAGCCTCCCGCCAGGCTTTTCTCTGACTCAACCTTTGATCATTGGAGGCTAGATGGTCTTGGAACTGGACCAATAACTTCAAAATGAAACATAGAATTCCCTTTTGCAAAGCCCAGCCCCTTTTCAAAGGGAGGTGGAATCTTTCATTGCCAAGTAGTTTATATTCTATTATTAGAAAATCTCAGCCCACTGAAACTGTGCACAATGGATACAGTATGACCAGAGAGCAGTGTCAATGCAGGGAGAAACTTTGTGGTTCTGCGTAAGTTATACAAATTTCAGTGGAACGACCAAAAGTGGTTCTTTGGCCTCGAGATCTGCAACCACACACTTAACAATTAGCCCTGTCAACAGAAATTTGTTCTGTTTGAGACATGAAACAAGTTTTGTCTCTCTGAATATTACTGAAATTGTCCCTCCAGGTCAGTGAAAAACAAAAGTCCAACGCCAAACAAAACAGAAAACAGAGTTCAAGCTATAATATCCCTCGTGTCATTAAATGCAGTTTCACGTCACGTCATTTACTGTCAAAACAGGATTGCTGCTGCCGCCCTTCTAACTCACGCTAAACGCTAAACCACAGTCGACTGGTCGCCTTGTATGACTGAGAATCTCAGAGAGTTTCCCCCGTGGATTTCACGAGGTATTTTTGAACACATGGCTGAGTTGTGTTTTTACAGGATTACAAATGTGCTTACTGTACATACAGTTTCTGGAAAGCCAGACCTCTTCTGTGTTCGCCTCATAATAACATGTGGCCGGCGTGTTATGAACACGGGTCAAAATAAAGGTCAGTAGGTTTAGTGTGCCAGCCTTATTACATCTTATTCCAACTCAATGTCAAATATTGATTTTAATTAAGTTTCATTTATTAGGATTCCCATTAACACCATGACGTCAGCTCATCTTCCTGGAGTCTGACAGAAATCACACAATTTAACAAACAATTATGTATATTATATACATTGAAATCATCGCATTACAAGCAAAAATAAAATACATCATCAAATCAGTGCGGTATTAATAGTTTTATTCTTATAAAAATATTAGTTCGAGAAAGGGTGAAATGTAACGTTTTCCTGGGGCTGGTCTCGTGTAGCCAGACTTATCTCCACAGCGCTGTGTCCGCACTGTTTATATTTCTTTAAACCAATCACAACCATCGTGGGCGGAGCTACGCCCCGGCTGCAGAGAAGGAGGGACTTCCTCCTGCCGGGGGTCTCCTCCTAAAGTATAAGTCTTTATACCGACACTGTTTACGTACGCAGCCAGACCAGCCTGGGGCCCCCAAGTCACTAAATCCACCCCTGTCCAGGTGGTGGCGTATGCACCTCTAGCTGGTGCTAAAGAACAAGAAGAAGAAGAAGAAAAATAAATAAAGAAGAAGAAGAAGATAACAAAATGGATGCTTGTTTTGAAGAGACGTTCTGTGAGGAGATCCACCGGTAGTCCACAGATGTCTGCAGACGCCAAACGCAGCAAGTATGTCTGAGTCTTAAGAAGTGACACGCAAAAGAAAAATGTATATACTGAATATTCATACTTGTGCATTTGTTGCACCTGTGTATTGTGCTTTTCATCTTAAATAATGACAGTTATTATTGACAGTTATTAATGAGCAGTCACAGCGAGTATGGCTGAACAGAAAAAGAAACATTTAGAAAGCTTCATTCCACCTGCTGTTTCATTCACAGATTCCTGAAATATTGAGTGATTAAACACAGTGATCGCACCAAAGCTGGGTACAAAATAAAATCCTTTTCACTCACACCTTTGAGTTGTGACTTTAACCTTTAAAGCATCGTCCTGTCTGAAACGCTGCAGGAAGAAAAGAGACGCACAGTGATGCCGTGATGTAAACATACATAAAACCTTCATCTCGCTCTCTCATGTACACAAACACAAACAGACACACCAGTCAGGCCTCGTCCCAGCATCAACAGATGCCAGGTGACACAGCTCATTAACTTCTCCTTTCTCCTATTCTTTTGGCTCCTCATTGTCTTGAGATATGAGATGGGCCTTTGTTGAGAGTTTTGCCCCCTTTTCTCTCGGCCAGGCAGGGCCCATAATTAGTGCTTTGCGCTGGGCGTACTTTCTCACAGGGCTACGACACAATTAATCAGCACTTTCCCACCAATGGGCAGAAGCCGCTTGATTCTATCAAGGCCAAATTTTTAAGTTGTGACGCCTTTTTCCAGTAATGGAAATATCAGGACACAGCAATGATTTTTGTGAATAGATGTTACATTTGTAGGATGATCTCTTGTTTGATTCCTTGTCTTGGATGTTTTTTTTCTTTGTTTTTTTTGGGGGGAAGGTTTGATCTGTTTTATAAACGGTGAGAAACCTGATGTCCTCACAGTGATTCCCATAGTTGTTTTGTAATATGTTTTTAATGATTTTTATTCAAAATGTCTGGCTAATTGATAGATTTCAGGTGTGCAGAGTTTGAATGTAGAGAAATGTTTGACTTTGAGCTTCCACTCACATTTCCACTCACCTGTTAACTGACCTGCCTCCTTCAGTCGAGGTTGTACACCTGCATTCGTTCTCACTGATGAAGGACACACGTCCAAAAACATTACATCCTATTGTCAGACAAATGATCAAGTAAACTTATTGAATGATACATTTTAAGAATGACAAATTAACGGATGCATTATGCCATTTTATCAGTTTAGGTGCAGTATGATTTAAAAGTTATGGTTTGTTTAAGTCTGCATAAGTTACATTTTGGGTTTGTTACGTAAAACAAAGCAGTGAGTGCCAGAACGTTCTGACTGTCACTGACGTGTCATGTTACCTGGCACCTGAGCTCCTGACACGTCTGCAGCTCCACATACGTTACTGATGCTTACAAGTATTTGCAAATGCTGTTTGCCTCAGATGTTGTATGATTATATTGGTTGATACATAGTTGTATACCCTCTGCTTTCTCATTATTCTCACCCTCTTTAAAATTCCAGTTTATTTATTTTCTTAAATCTGTGATCTTTAGTTGTAATGTATTGAGAGGAGTCCTTAAAGGGATAGTTTTTAAAGTGTGGTTGTATGAGGTACTTCTCCACAGTCAGTGTATTATCTGCAGTAGATGGCGGTCGGCAGACAGGAGTCCTGACACGGAAACTAATCAATGTGCTGCTGTGGACGGGGTCACACAGCAAAACCTGTTTTAGCCTCCTAAAGAAAGACACACCTAAAAACATTGTGTATGCTATATTTAGAAAATGTTAGACCAGCAACTCCTGTGTTCTGTGAGGTAAATTTACTGTTTTTGTCAAAGGAGTTCAACTTCAGTTCCCCTCGTGTAAACTTAATACAACCTCATACAACCTCACTTAAAAAGATCTGAACTATCCCTTTAATTGTTACACTGCAGAGCATCATTTTCTCTTCTTTGTTTCTGTCTTCTTTTCTGAGCACCTGACTTTTGATGACTGTCCTAGAAAGTTTACAGGCGGGGGGGGGGGGGCTAGATGTTAAACTTTTTATCTTACAGTAGCGTGACTGAGTGAATACTTTTTTGCATTATAGGGAGGGAAAGTAAAATTGTTTTCAAGATTCAAGATTTCTTTATTGTCGTTGTGCATGCACAATGAAATTGCAGCTGTGTCCAGTCACTTAGTGCAAAATAAATACAAAAACAGAAACACATTTATCAAATCAGTAATAAATAGAAGAGTGTACCAGCTATAAGCACTATATATTAAAATCGTAAGCAACATATACTAAAATCAATTAAAATCGTCGGCCATATTGAGGAAAATTAGGAAGATAAAAAATAATATTCTATGTGATTCACAAATACTATATAAAGTTTTCACAAATATGTATTTTTGACAAATATTTCAGCAGATTATTTAAAGGTCAGAGGGCACGTTTGGGAAGAGTCAGTCCTCCAGTCAGGATAAAACTAATACAAAGAATAATTTGGGAATATTATCTAACCTGGGTCTACTGAGAGAGGAGGAAGAACAGCAGGAAACAAAAGCAAAAGCAAAAACAACAACAACACTCATGCAGACCTTTCACCTGAGGTCGAAACACAGGTCCTCTGCTGCTAATCTGACACATGTTTTCATGAGCCAAGACAAGCAACCCTGCCATGGTGGCCGCTCTCCAAAACTAATGATGTCAAGTGATTCCCTCTCACAGAATCCCTTTTAAAACAGAATGAAAGAGGCAGAGAGGGAGGGACGTGCGGGGGCTCTGGGGGTCCGGCCAGGGGATGGAGTTGGAGAGGAACGGGGGGGACAGGTTGGAGCAAAAGAAGAAGACTGGGACGAACCCCCACATTGTCAAAAAAAAACTCAACATGGTGCCGCTCAAAGACCCTACCAGCTACTTCCTGTGCCAAATCTTACCCCTCGCCACTATCATATCATTGTACAAAGAGAAAAGGGCTCACTTTTTATTTACGCCGTTGTTATTGCCAGAATATTGCTTTTAATTGCTGTCCTGGATTCCCCGCTGCGGTATAGGACGAGTCTGAGACGATTACTCAAAGTAATGGAGCATAATGATGTCTCGGAACGGCCCCTGAAGCTCAGGTCAGGGGTTGGACAATGTGAACATTCAGCTACTTAGCTTCCTTTGCAACTTTGTGACAAAATCTGTTTGCCCAACACCAATTAAGATGCCTCTCTGTACGCTCTGGTCAATGGGTTTGACGGAGGGGGTCGTCCAACGAGTTGACATGTCCCTGAGCACGAACAAGCTGGCCTGTGTCCTCGCCTCAATAATTGGTGTCCCTTGCAACGTGCCGCTTCCCAGGGCTGTCCTTTGTGTCCCCATGGCAGTCCTAAATGAGGGGAGTCAGGGCTTTAATGGGACTCCTGTTAGTTTTAAACAAACACAGGGCGACCCCCTACTGTTCAGCATGTTGCATAGAACAGCTGGGAGTCCACGGGGCTCTCACTCGGGAGCCGGCAACCCCCACGGGGGCCCAAGGGCTCGCTGCCTACTCCCCCATTGTGCCTCCGATGACGTCCTCTCAGGAGCTCGACACTAATTCTTTTCAGACACTTTGCAGTGGCCTGATTGCAAGGTGTGGTGCCAACAGAGTCACAGAGAGGCTGAACGTCATGCGGTGCTGGTATGTGATTGGCTGCTAGAGGGGAATGTCTGCGAGACATGAGCTGTGGCTCCAACTGCAATAATAGAATTTCTGTTGGTGAAGTTACAGGTACCGGTTTCTGACAGTCGTGTTCTCACTTAATAGAAATACTCTGTTTGGTTTTGGCGAGGGGGAGTCTGGCTGACCAGGGGCACGTTAAATCTCGAAACGGCGTGCATCCTTTTGCTACGGTTTTCAGGTGGAACGACATGTTTCCCTGAAACGTTGTGCAACAGGCTTTGAGGTACGTTTTCTCTTGTTTGGTGTCAATCAGCAGCGCTGTGTATATGATTGATTTGATGTGTCATGCACATAAAGTGGCCGACCCTCACAGGTTTACAAGACACCAAAATTACCCTTGCAGTGTTCAGACATTTCATTACATTTAATTTAATAAAACCCTGGCATATTAAAAAGGGCTTGCATAACACAACAGGGTGTTCAATGCACCACCGTTTCACCGTTTCACCGTTTCATCGTTTTGCTACGTTTTGTCGAGGCTGAACAGTGCCTGGATAAAGCCTTACTTCCTGTGCAGACATGCTTATAGATATGGATATTATAATATGGAGGCACTTGCTCCAAAAACGCAAAATTATTTCAAAGTGTTCCAAAATCTGTATCCGTCCATGGTTGAATTCTGTATTATTCCAGTTGTAGATTGTAAGCAGCACAATTAAAGCTGCAATACTCGGCTTTTGGCCTTGAGGCAGGAAGTTGTTGACTCCGCCTCGGTCAAGTTCATGTTCCAACACAGTGATCCTGATGACCGGTCTGCTTTTAAACAACATCCAGCCTGAGGGAACCTGCATGTGAGGCCAGCAGAGGTAGACCGCAAACATGACAACATACAAAAAACCCCTGAAAGAAACAGGTCTTATTTACTGGAAGTTCACTGTACTTTAGTGTTTTTGTTTTGCCCTTAATACCCAACAAGTCCTCCAAACCATACGACTACTCTCCAGTACGACCCATATGAGCGTTTACTAAAATAGCGCCCCTCATGGTCGGAGTAAATACGACCTATATGAGGGTTTTTCACCCTCATACCTTATCATTACGTTTTTAACACACCGTTAATGTTGACGTTGTTGCGGTAGGTTTAGGTTTAGTCAACAAAACAACTTGGTAGGGTTAGAAAAAGGCTTTTTTTTTTACAACCAGAAGTATGTGATGTTCCGCAGCACGTGACGTGGATACACGGAAGTGATTTAATATCTCAAATATCATGATTTTAACCCAAACCACAACCTTTTTTTCTAACCCTACCAAGTTGTTTTGTTGCCTAAACTTAAAAAGCTACCGCAACAACGTCCGTCTTTACAACGTTAACACCGTGTTTCAAACCGCAAACGTAACGTTTAGGTATGAGGGCGAAAACGCTCATTTGTCTGTTTAATCTGACCACTAGGGGTGCTGTTTTAGTGAAACGCTTGTATGGGTCGTATTAGAGAGTAGGAACAAACGATGAATATTGTTTTATGGTTTGGAGGACTTGTTGAAGATTTCAGGAGTTTCCTGATTTATTATCATTTTCTGTAAATTGCTGAGGATGTTTGATTTGAGTTATTTGAGTTCTTCATGTATCTAGCCTCTTTTAGCATTGATGCATTTAAATGTTAAATGTATGCCCCCACAAAATAGGGGCTCCCCCCAAACAACATTTTGCATAGGGCCTCCAAAAACCTAGAAACGGCCCTGTGTTTTATACAAATGACCAGAAAATTGAATACAATCTCAAGATTCAAGGAGTTTTCTTTTCTTTTTTACTTCTTTTGCTCAGCCCGGTTGTTATCGGCTACAGAAAAAAAAAAAATCAAAGCAATATACAAGTTAATTTTATTAGTACACAGAGTGCTTTTGTCCAGTGGAGCTTGAAGAGAAAGAGAGAGCAGGAGGGTAGGAGAGAAGAAAGGCAAAGAGAGAGCACACTGGCATGAAAGCCAAGTGTATTAATTCTCCTCCCATTCTCCTGCTGTGTTGTGATAGACTGAGTAATATGCAGGCTCACTTTCTATGCCAAAGGCTAGACGAAAGCTCACAGGAGAGGACTCTGCCTCGCTCGCCCGCTTTCTTTCCAGCCCTTTAAAACTTTAGCAATGTGAAACTGTAAAAAAAAAAATAAAACAATCATTTAATTTTCCCCTGAGATCCAGATTTTACCCGCAACCATTCAACACAATCTGCCAGCCTCCGCTTCTCCCCTCTCTCTCTCTGTCTCTCTCGCTCTCTCTCTCTGTGAAACGGTCGATACAGTATAAATTAGGAGAACGGCGGGCCACGCTGGCCTCCATGTGAAGTGACTGCGTATTAAATCACGTTAATTGATTAGCTGAAGTTCAGAAGAGGACAACAGCGGGCTGCACTGCTCTGCTGAAGTGGCTCCTGCTCGTTTCAGGTGACGACCCGAACACCTACGCTCTCAATTAATCCACTGTCGACGCTTTTTATCGCCGTGGTAACTTTCTCCATCCTCTGTTTGCCAAGAACCGCCATGTCTAATACTACAAGTCAGAGGCTTAATGTGTACATGCTGTACTCCAAGTCCACGATCAGGTTTTGTTCAACACATATTCTAAATACTGTGGATTACAAATACTTCAAAATGGTCTTGTTGAGTCCATTTGTCTGGGTCTTATATTTCAGGCAGGTCCCTGTTTGTAGCAATTACTACGAAAAGTAATGCACTGTAATTTGTACACAAAGCACGTAATTGTGAGACATGAGGCCCAGGTTTAAAAGGGTCGATCACATGCAGGACTTTCACCCAGGAGAGTTTGAGTTACATGTATTTAAAACGGAACACAGAAGTCCGGATTTTAATGCCAATCCCTGTGTTTTTTTACGAACCACACCAAGTCGTTTTGTTGCCTAAACTAAGTATATTTGTAGCCTAAACCTACCGAATTAGTCCCGTTTCACAACGTTAATCACAACGTTAATGACATCTATCACGCAACCGGGACATGTATTTAGACCAGAAGTAGGAAGTAGGAATTAAAATTTTTAGTGCAATGTTAGTGCAATCCCAGTGTTTTTTTTACTAACCATACCAAGTCAAACAAACACAGGAGTTTTATTTCACCCAGGAGACTGTGGTTAATGTTCCACTTGAAAATAAAATTAAAAAGTGATTTATCATGATTTTAACCCCAAACCACAACCTTTTTTCTAACCCTACCAAGTTACCTACCGCCACAACGTCCATTTTAACAACGTTAACGGCGTGTTTAAAACCGTGAACGTAACGTTTAGGTATGAGGGCGAAAAATGGGTCATATTTACTCCGACTGCTGGGGGCGCTATTTTAGTAAACCGCTCGTATGGGTCGTATTATTGAGTAGGAACAAACAACACATACGGTCGTATGGTTTGGAGGACTTGTTGATTTAAAATATTTCATATTACTTCATATACCTGTATTTGTACACACTGATGAGGGTCACATGCCTGAAAACGTCTCGTGTATGGCCAGACAAATAATCGTAAGTTATTTTTACATTAAAAAAAACTACAGCTGTGTGTGTGTGTGTGTGTGTGTGTGTGTGTGTGTGTGCGTGTTGTTTCTGATGTTCGGGCAGGGAGAGGATAACGACGGGATGAAAGCGTGTCAGCGGGTCAGCTGGTCAGACAGCGAGGGCTGAACTTCTAAACACAGAAAACCGAGCGACAGAAAGAGACATCGGATAAAAGACAATGAAGCAACATGAGTGAATAACAGCGAGATTAAAGGAAAAACTCACCCTGCAACATTGTTAAATCTCCAGAGGTCAGAGCTCCTTCATTCCGATGCAGCCATTAATCAATTATAGTCCACCTTTTTATTGTGGCACTTTCTATCTGCTTATTTACACTTTATATGCACGATATGAAGAAAATATGTCATATCAGTTCTGCATTTCTGCTGCTTTCAGTATTCTGCTAAAATACAACAAATTGCTTGTTGAATTAA
>JAOVVB010221678.1:0-10543 GCA_028570985.1 Heterobranchus longifilis
TTGCTACTGCTAGCGCTAACTAGCTTAGCTGCTGGGAGTCGCTGCACATTAAACACGGTGCATTCTTTGAGATTCACTGAAGAAAATGCTTCGTCATGTTGGAGGTGCTTCCTCACTTGCACAAAATGACCTTACTGCAGGTGTTGCATTTTGCCGTGTTATTAGCTTTTCTAGCAAAGTTAAGCCAAACTTTTGAGCATTAGCTGCGATCAGCTGTGATGACGGCCGGTCCAGAATGTAAACAGAAGCGTCATCACGTCACGGTCCTAGGAACCGATAACCGGAACCGAAATGCACGTCTGTTAACGATTCCACGGTTCTTGGAAATTCGGAACCGGTTCCAACTTTGAACCGGTTCTCGATACCCATCTCTATGTATGACTGGCACTGGCAAAGTGCAGAAAGGGAACGCTCCTGTTTTTTTTAGCTTATAGTGCACCTGCATCATGAATCTGACACTGAAAGTAAAAATCACCTTCAGTCTCATCTTGTCTTCTTTTACACATCCTCTGAAAAAGCATTTTTCTGTGCACTTACACAACCTTCTCTAACAAGTATTTTTCTGTGTGTTTTCTGTGCGTAAGATGAGGTATGTATGCTTCTTAAAATGTAAACCAAAATTGTTAACAAAAATGTAACATTTTGACATGACAACATGATAGTTGACCATGACAATGACCTTGGGCATTCTATTAGGGTGACCAACACTGGAAGCTTTTTGGAAAAGCTTTTTTTAGACATTAGAACAGTCCTTTTTTTAGGCAGCCAACTGCAGATTTTTGCCAAGAACACAAGTCTGTCAACATTTTGAGGCTTCAGTGAGGAACGGAGATATGTTACAATGTTCCCCCCTGTACTGAACACCCTTTCTGAAGGAGAACTTGTAGCAGGTATGCAGAGGTATTTCCTCGCCAGTACAGACAGTCTTGGATATTGACGCTTGTGTTCTCTCCACCAGACTAAGGGGTCCTCTTCACTGTCAATGTTGTTTGAGAGCAGATATGACTGTAGTTCTGAGGCAACAGCTTGCTCTTGCTGTGAAGATGGGTCAGATTGTGCCTCACTGCCTTTTGCTGCTTTGAAGAAGCTGCCTAAGGTCTTTCGGCTCTTCTTCATGGGGGGGTTGGCAGTTGAGGGGGGACTTTGCTTTAAAAGAGAGAAGATTATTAACAAAGCACATCTTAATATTCTATTACACACATCAATTTGAGCTGTCACAACAGTTTAAGACTAAAGTACACTATTACATTTTTCCAACCATTAAAAATAAATAAATATATATATATATATATATATATATATATATATAATTGCGAACATTATCTAATGTAAACATAATTACCATATGTTACCATATGTATAAGTTATGTCATCTCATCCATCAGTCTGGCCTTGGCAGTGGTTTTGTTGTCCTCGCTGACATGGTCCATCTTGAATCTTGGATCCAGAGTTGTGGCGACGTTGAGCAGCTCCTGTGTGTTTGGGTCACTGTACTTTTCCTGAAGGTACCCCAGGGTACTGAGTCAGCTTCCTGCACTGCCACAACTGATGTTTCAAAGAGGTGGAGAACCGGCTTCACAGAGGAGATGCTCACATATTGCTCTCCTGAGAGGGCATCAGTGAAGTCTGTCAGTGGGTTGAGTGCATTGTTGACTGCCTCAAGGTCTTCAAGGTCCTGCCATGTGGGAATCAGGTGTCTCGTGCTCCGATCAGAGGAGAGAACACGTGAGATGGCAGGTTGCTGTTGCTGGACCATAGCTTGTCTCAATCCCCGTCTTGTTGGACACTTAGTTTTAAGCTTGTTAGCTGCTAGTTAGCAGCTAAACTAGCTCATGCTTTAGCTTCGGAAAGTTACGTCAGTAAGTTGGTGCAGTGATGTTTGGACAAAGACACACAAAGGGAAGTGGCTTGCACTTTATTAATCCCAATAGTAGTTTGTTTTAAAGAAGAAAAAAATCTATCGGTGGTGGTGTGAATTTTTTATTTTTTTTTAGATTAGAGATTGCCCAGCTCTAACTACAGATGGTTGTGAATACAGTAGCCCCCCAAAAATAATGCACATAATGGATTGCTGCAAAGCTGGGCAGCACCCATGCGTGAATGTGTATAGTTCTACTCTATGAATGTGAAAAAACAATGGTGCGCACTGCGCAAGCTCAGCAAGGCTATTTTTTTCTGAGATAAATAGCTCTAAATAAAATTTGTTTGCAAGTTTTTACAAAGTGGGGGATGATAATGTGGAAACAAAGAGCCCTCTACTGTGTGTGTGTGTGTGGGTGTGTGTGTGCGTGTGTGCATGTGTGTGTGTGTGTGAGAACGTGAACAATCAAGCCTAATTGTCGGTGGGACAAGATGGAGCCCTGCTCGCCAATTCACACACATTTTCACTCTCAACTTAATATTGCAGCTTTGGACTGAAGCCTCACATCTGTTACTCCCTATGGTACATCAGTATTCATACAGCTACTTACATTCAATAAGCTTAGTGTTCACACACACACACACACACACACACACACACACACACACACACACACACATACACACACACACCCCGTCCTGCAGATGACCTTCAGCTTGCCATATGCTTGTGTGTATACTGTAATGGCTGTATTGGAAGGCATACTGCTGAGATTGTGACAGCTTCACATCAATCACATATAGGAACAAATGTTTGTAGTTCCCTGTTTTGATAAGTTAAATGTAGAGGACCCCTGAGTGCATGTCTCTCCATCTTTTAGCCTTCTAAATTTAGTGAGGGGGAAAAGGAAGGAAAGAGGAGGGAGAGGATGAGTAAAGGATGTAGCGTACTGTACTCCACCATTACCGTATGCTCACACACTGACTGTAAGCTCCCACATAGTAATCTGGCCAATAGCTGACAGTCAGAGAGCTCCTGGTTGTCCTTGCTTGTCCTATGGATGGATAGACATTTTGGGAAATACGCTTGTCCGCTTTCTGGTCAAGAGTTAGATGAGAAGTCAGACAGACAGACAGACAGACAGACAGACAAGCTTCATATTACTGTACAGACAGAAGATTGGTATCAATGTTGTCATCTAACTCACAAGAAAGCAAATGAGTGTATACTTCCCAACATTTTGAACTATTCTTTTAAGGTTAGTTGCATGGGTCATATCAACTCCCAGATTGTTAGATCAGCAAATTGTACATGTCATAAGATTTGAGGAGCTTTTTTCAAGACCGACTCATTTGTAGAAGTATTATATTCAATAATTTAGCAGGTGATTATCCAGAAGCTAGAAAATGGGATTTGTGAGGTAAAACTTGGGTCATTTTAAAATAACTATACGTTATGTTTAAGCCACCATATCTAACACACAAAATCCTGCCCGCCCTTGCCCTGTTCATTAACTCCTTGCTAAATGACACCACCATTTTTAGAGAGCGACTTTAACCTAACCTTTATAGCAAAATAATATTCATGGTATAAACCTGATCTGTATGTAAACTTTCCATGAAAAAATGAAACCAGAAAGGAACAGAGCTCCAAAGGGGGAAACTATTGAACCAGTACATAATAAGGAGGACTGCCTCCAGAGCAGTGGTGTTTAGAGACCAGCAGAACCACAGTGATTTATTACATTACTGATATAAAAAAAAGCTTGCTGTGTTTCCAGGTCATTTGCCCACTTTGGCTGTAAAGGAGGGCTTCTAACAAATAGCACGTAGCTTACATTGATTGCAGTTATCAATAATGAAGGATATTTACTGCTGCTTATTAAATGTGCTGAAATTATTTCATAGACTTTCTGACAGTGATTGATGCAATACACTGTGTTGCACCCGTATTGCCTTCCTTGCTGCCCTGAGGAAAGATAAGATGACTTTGAAGATTTTTTCACGGCCTCAATGTGATGACACACCATCATATCAATAGAAAGAATGCCTACTGTGCCTTAATGCTGTCGCAATGTGCCTTAAAGGCAGCTGTAACCCTTTTCATTTACACGTGTGTACACACTATCTATTTTTTCTAAATGGAGAAATATATGTACTGTTAAGAGAAGCATGGGCCTATTATTTGGGGAGAATAGCAGAGCCGGTAGTGTGTGTGTGCGAGAGCCGGTGGAAGAGAGCGAGCGGTCGGAGTGGGGGAGTTTAAGATATCAAGTGAATGAACAGCAGAGTTTGCAGTTTTGTGTCATGTTTCGCAGCTGGTGTGCAGAGTAACGGGGGTGTGCTCTGGAGTGAGTACCGACTCCAGCCCTGGAGATGAAGAAACTGGTCTCCTTTTTGCTTTGACCACGGTCGGGAAGCGGTAGCAGGAAAAGCTGTCCCCTCGCGTTTACATCAAGACAGAGGGCTGAGGACATGCGTAGAAAGAACGCAGCCAGAAAAGTGCGACTTACAATTGTGCAATAAATGTCAGCAGGTTAAGTACCATAAAGTTTGAACATTTTCAAGCCTAAGTTTACCTTATTGAGAATATTGCAAGGTCATCACTAATTGTAATGTAACAATATTGAAGAACTAAAGCCTTGTACTTACCGACTACCGCCAACTTACCACTTTGCAATGCAAACACCGCCCCTTCTGGGTGATCCGTCAGATTTATTGTTTGCGGCAGTCTCCAGAGTAGTCACACCTCTCAATTTATGTAGTTTTCAAGGTAGCTCTTGTTATACAGTGGGCACTCCCACCTCTGAGCTCCAGATCTGTTCAGGCAGCTTTTCTAGAGGGAATCCATTTTTTGTTTCAGGACTTTTCTCTGGCTTAACTTGTGTCAAATTAATGAGTTTACAAACCTAAAACATTTTGAGCTTGGTTGTACTAAATGCAGTTATTTCTTCAAAAATGACTGAAGAAGTTTTGGCATGTTGTGATGTAGCTTCGTGATGAATGGCTATCTAATTAAAAAGTCAGACCTCCAGGCAGTAGATTCTGGCACATGACTTGTTGTTTTCTCTCATCTTATCTCTCTGTAAGACCAGATAATTAATGGTGGTGTGGCAGGGGAGCACACAGCCATTAATAGAATGGATTCCGCTTGTTTACCCAACTTACTACTTGTCCTGTACTTTCTTAATGAGGCGATGGGCAAGGGCAAGCCATCACCGTAGTTATCAGACATTTGAGGCTGTGGCATCCATCAGGAGCTCCTTCTAGACAATCACAGGGCTCTAGAGAGAGTAATGATGATCATGAACTAAATATGATGGCATGCAGGAAGTCTCTGTGGGCCAGAAGCTGTAGAGTAATGACAGAAATACTCTCCATTAGGATTAGCTTTGATACAGTACTATAATTACATTTTCATTATTGTTTTGTTTCAGCCCCAATTAAACAAAAATACAATGCATAAAGGAATAATAGATCATTTGAGAATATTTGTATTGTTTTAGAGAAGTACACAAATATTTGACAGTGTTTGCCATCAAAGTAAAACGCCAGGATGTCAATGGTTTATTCACTCAAATTGATATAGCTGTTCATTCAGTGCTCCTTTGTTGACAAGTGGCGAGTTTGTAGCCTGCAGGTAAACAGACCAGTGCTGAGACGAGAGATGTGCCCAGGGCAGACTTGCTCCCGTGGGGAGTTTGCTCTTCAAATCCCACCGCAGAGCAACTTGCTGATAAAAGCCTTTGTAGAGATGAGCTGTCAGACAGTTAGACAGTCTTACATTAACCCTCCACACATCTGAAAGACATGACACTGCGAGCTTTGAAACTAAACAATATGAGGAAGAGAAAGGGGGGCATTGTCTCTAGATATGGCGTATAAGCCACTGTACATTACAAGTGAATTACAGCTATATCAGAACACCCTAACCCTAACCCTAAACACTCAACTTTGTCTGATTAATCCAATGCAGTAATTTATAGTCAGGCTCAATCAATTGTTAGTTTTATATACATGGATCTGATAGCAAAAAAAATGAGCTTGCAGGATGTACAGTAGACTGGATTCTGGCTTCGCAGGCTAAATCAGGCCAGGTGACTGTATAAGATTGTTGAGAGAAAATACTATTTCCTCAGTGAGTACTTTGTGTTTTTGACAAAGTTTAGCCTCTGTAAACATTGCACCATTCAAAATTGACCTAACATCCAGAATAACTACAGATTTTCTGTGTCTTGGGGACATAAAATCTAGAAGAAATTCAGCCAAAACCGATCTGCTCTTCAGTGAAAATCTCTAACAAACAAAAATGATGAAAACCTCTCAGTAATGGGCTCCCTGGGTCTCAGCAGCAGGATGTTCTGGGCTGTGCCAAGTCAGGTGGTGTTCAGATCTGAAGCTGACTGGCACAAATATAGAGTCAGACACTTTATTCGTGCTTTGTTGTAGCCTGTGCCTTGCAGCAACTTCTCATCAGCCCTTAATTGGCTGAGACATTTGCCTCTTTTTCACCCATTTTAAATGTGTTATGCTGGCACTGGTCAGAGGACCTCGCACTGCGCGGCTGCCTCTGGCGTTGGCTTGATTTGACTAGCTCATCAAGGGAGGAGCATGGTTGGAGAGAAGTGTCTGTAAGGCATGTGCTCAAACCTGAAAAGCCTCCATGCCATCTCCTTATTTAGATGGCTTTTTGTCACTGTTAATTATCTTGCTTTATTGCTGCAGCGCCACTGCAAAATAGAGAAGCAGGGGTTTGATGCCAACTGCTGCTCTATTCTTTGCTTACTACAGCCTGAAGGGCCCAAAGCACTTTTTTTTCCAACTGTAGTCACTCAAATTAACAGTTTCAGAGAAAACCAGGTCAATGTAGTATGACTGCCTCTGAAGCTGAAACAACAAGATGCTATTTTTCCTCTCAGTCTAGTGTTAAGAAAACACATCTAAAGATTTTTTTTTTTACAAATCTAGACATGAAACATTTTGCCTTGGCTTTAATCAGTAACAGTACAATAAACTTCACATCCTTTGCTGTGTCGCTATGGAGAGGGTTTCATATGGGCTCTTTGCCATGTGTGTTGGCAGAGCTCCTTTGTTTCTGTGTTTAGTATTTCCTTTCACTTTGTCCATATTAACTACATGAAAATGAATAGTCAAGATGGTGAAAACCACTGGTTCATTAGCCCATGCCATGAATCATTTAGCTCCCAGCGTCTTCATTTCATTTGTTTCAAATTGTTTTTTTCTCCTACTGTTAACAAATCTGTTATGCCACCCACGTCAGATTATCATGGTGGAATACAAGCATTGCACCACTAGAACAGCCAACAAGAAAAATACAGTGTAACACTATTCAGTTGAATAGTCCTGACAGCGGGTATTAATACACTATATCACAGACGACATGTTGTTGTGCTACATAGGGGTGTGAAAAGCGGGGATCAGGTGGCAGAGGTGTCGTATGAACAGTGGATGCTTATGGACGTGCATTCGAGATTGGAGGATTAATCCCAGACTGGTCGGCTTGTCCCCTCTCTTTTTTTACGGCCTCAATTTTTTTGTTCTCTTTGGTATTTCTCGGGTCCACATCTGGTTCTGTCTCATAAGGCATGCAGCTCTAAGGTGGATAGAGGCCATGGTTTATAACAGCCATAAAATGGCACAGAGGGCACAAATGGAGGGCTTTCCCATGAATCACTGCTACATTAATTTGCATTGACCATCATAACTCTTGCAGAGCCATTTCAGAGCTTTGCTACAGGGAATGAGCTGGAAGGTACTTTATATTACAGTTCAGAGGATCAATTCCCTGTTGAAGAACTCTTCACAAATATAGATATGTCACTCTGGCTTTTCCTGGAATTCAGATTTTTTTTTTTCTTTTTAAGGGCGTTGCCATTTTCTTTTACCAACATATTCATACAGTTATTTGAGTCCTTTCTCAAATAATCATCTTGCATGATTCACATGTCCCTGGGTGATCTTTTCTGACTGAAAAGAGGTTAAGCTGCTTAAGCTCTCTTTTTATATCAACACTCTTCTATTATTATAGTTTGGATAAGATGAGAAATAGGCCTCAAGTAATCCTGAGAATAATTAAAACTCTACAGCTCAGATTCGTGGGTTGAAGTAGTGTGACTCTCTAGACGCCAAGTAAAGAATATTCTCATTAACATATTACTGTAAATTATATTTTAATGACAAATTATATTAATAGAAAGAAATGCCTCGCAATGCAAGGATTAGATGCAAAGACTGTTTGGGGGGTTTTCATTTAGTCTAGTGTAAAAGTTCCTCAGCATGTTCATGACAAGGTCACTGAAAATCCCTTCGAGTAAATCAGGAGGTTTAATCCAGAAAACAATTGTTTTGTGCTGTTGAAGTTAGGATTAATCATGAGACAAATAGAGATGCACCGATCCGATTTGCAGGATTGGTACTGGCGCCGATACTGACCTGGTTAAAGGGAACTCCATTTTTACGTCTGTTTACAGGGTGTAAAAAAAGTATGTGAAACAAAGCCTTTTGTGGCTTGTTGCTTGGGGCTGAAGACTACAAGTTTGAAAATGAAAAAAATCTGGGGTTGTGTAGTAATAAAGAACTCACCAGGCCTCTGTAACCCGCTCCTCATTTCTGCATTTCATTAGCCACTACTAGCATAACACACCTGAATCTCCAGCTGAACTGTTGTATTGTGGGTAATGTAGTCGCCAAGTTTTGACAAATAAGGAGAATGCATGGAATAAAAACGAGCACCTGATTGAGGTTTTCTGCTGGTTTCGTGATCTCCAAATATATTAAAATTACTAATAGAATGAGTAATGGAAAGCTAAAGTTTTTTTGTTGTTTTTGCCACAGCTGACTGCGGATTGATGGAAGTAGTCCTCCAGAACTGGGTCCTTAGCAGCGGTCTGTTTTACATGGCAACGGTCTGCTATACTTAGCAACGATCTGCTATAGAGAAATAACAGACCGTAGAATGCTCTGATTGACCAATCAGAATGGAGTATTCAACAAAGCCGTGTATTAAGGCCAGAATGTCACTGCATGATTCCACTGTTAGCATTGACAGTTTTAGGGGCTGGAGGTCAAATCAACTAGGAGGTGGGCCAGTAATGTAGACAGTGTGAAGGGTCGTCTTTGGGTCAACAATAGACAGAAATAGCTATTTTCCAGCTGCTGTCGGACAGGTGTGTTATAAGGAGGGCTGGGAGGTATTTAGAAGGCTGAACATGTCCTGATGTCAGTCGGGTCAGTTCCTCGAAATAAAAAGTCCTTGCTAATCTCTTTGCAATGTCTCCACAAATCAGTAGCACCGCTCTGATGTACATTATTCCAGTTCCACAGCATGTAAGCCTTTGAAACCTTGTTTAATGTGGAACTATTGGGCTGATTGCTCCATTATTGAATAGATTCTAATAGATTTTTGCAGGGGTTTTTTGCCTACTGTCTACAATTTGTGCAAACTATATCCTTGAGCTGAAATATTAAACTGAATATCACTTAAATGAAATAACCCAGTTTTTCAACTCTATATCCTGGGCCTGTTTGAAGCACTCTGTTGTGTCCAAAGAATCGAATTATGCAGGTGTGAAATGTCAGACGAGCCTTGATGACAGCTATTATCATTTCAGTCAGTTCAATCACAGGGTGAGAACCCCACAATCGAGTTTTGGGATATTGAAGGAGCAAAAATATTGGTGTTGCAAGGTCCTTTGTAATGTTAGCTAAATTAGCTCTGACTGGCTTGGTTGCTTTTTCCTCAGCCGTTAAATTGTAATCTATGGACAGGCTGATTATCCTTCTTCTTTACTGCAGTAATGGTGTCTGTGACCGGGTCATTTCCTGTCTTGAAAGGTTGATTCTTTTCATGCCACCCTGCGAATGTGGCCATCAATTCAAATGCCATTTGTCTGGCTGGTGGTAAAATTGTAATTGATTTCCACGGTGAGGTCTGTTTTAAACTTATGCCCTTGTTATCCATCTTCATCCTCTTTTCCGAAAGCAAGAAATAGTTCAAACAGCTGAGAATTTTAAGTGGCCTCCACAAGTGTTTTTTTTTTTGTTACCACACTGCACTATAGCCATACATTTCCTTCAACAGGTCAAAATGACAACAGGAGGAAATGAGGGATAGCAGAGGAAGCTCCCACTTCACTGTGGAGGAGAAGATTGGGAACTGGTGAAGCTAAAAGTTGCTGAGATTTCAAATTAATCATCTGTTTGTTTGTGACAAGTGTTCAGTAGAGCAACACAGGGAGCCTGGGTTGGTTTCTGGACCTCATTTAAGCCCAAAAAGTAGACTGAGGATAACTTCTGCCTGTTGTCAGAACAAACACTCTGAGACTGATGCGATGTGTAGTCTGTCCCCATTCACAATCGCCTCGGGCGGCGCTGTGCCCCGGCTGCAGCGAAGGGACTTTGAGAACCACACGGAAGGAAGGAGGGACTTCCTCCGGCCGGGGTCTCCCTCCCGGGGGAAGTATAATGTTGTGTTCAGACCAGACGCGAATAAAATAATCTACTCGCTTAATTCGTGCGAGTTTGGATGCTGGAATCTTTTGTTTTGACTCACTTCATTCGCACGATTACTCGCGTTGCTCGCAGTGGAAGTTCAGATTTTTCCACTCACGCAAACGAACGAATTTGCATCATTCGCTTCATCGCATCACGTCATTCACGTCAT
>JAOVVB010221728.1:9334-24374 GCA_028570985.1 Heterobranchus longifilis
TGGGAGCACTGGGGCTCCCCTACATCAAGAAACTGGAAGCTCGAGGGCCCTATGCAACCACTTAGTCTGCATATAGCAAGAAACGGCCCAGATTAGTGTTTCCAATGACCATGTTCCTTTTTCATAAAATTTCACAATCACTTATCTTTATCTGCCGTTGCAAAACACACAGAAACCTACAAACATGCATACTGATTTTCCCAAAGAAACCACCACTCCACTAAGAGTCCGGCTAAGTTTCATTTACATCATCATTAAATAAGTAGTTCTCCCAAAGTTGGCATCAGTTTTCTGCTCTTAAATACATAAATTATCTCTTAATTTCAGCCTGCCTCTCCATCTTCATCTCCCCCTGTCTCTCTCTATGCATTCGTATCCCTTATGGATTAGTTTGTTGATGAACTGCAGTAGTTTTTCGAAGAATACAATCTTAATCAACTTCCAAACTCCGACTGGAATCAAAAATGATCTAAAGGCTGTGTTCGGAATACTAAAAAGGCTGTAAGTCTTTGAAAGCAATGCAGCATAAAAGATTTTTTTTTTGCAGCTCATCTTTTGAATAATGGATAACCCATGCACCACTTGGGCTGGTGCATAAGTTTTAAATGCTGAATGCCTCAGTGCTCACTCCTTCTTCTTCTTCTTCCCTCGTGCAACCTCGAGTCTCCTGGTACTTCATGCCTGGAATGATTTGTTTATTTATTTGGGTGGAACAACTTCAAAGGACTGAGTATGATTTAGCTGATTTATTATGATGATAATTCTCTAGTGGAGCCGCCACAACAGCTTACCTGAATAAGTTCTTTCAAAGGCAACAAGGACCTCTGTGCTGCTGTGTCTTTTTAAAGTTTGCATCAGGATGTTAACAAGTCTTTTCGTGTGTGTACTTGTGCTGGATATTCTTTATGCGGATCATCACACTCAAAACAGAACAGAGCTGTACGCTGTTTTTTAGGCATTCATAAGTTTGATCCTACTTTTGCTGTACAGGGTGATGTGTTGGATTCCTGCATCAATGAGACGGAAATGTGAAATGATACGACTGCAGAATCGTTTGCTTAATATGTTAGAATACAGAGTCAATAAGAAGCTTTTTCTTTCTGAGTGAATCACACATTTCTCCACTGGCCACAGAGCTTCATGCTGTTGTTGAGGAAGCTGAATTATATGTAATAATTTCTCATGCAGCATGAACACAATTAGAACAAAGTTATTTGCTAGATTTGATGAGAAATGGTTCAAAGATATTTTGTTACGAACATATATTCAACTCAAGCACAGTTATGACACTGAATCTTATGTTCGAGCAAACTTATCAATAAGTCAAAGGTCTTTAGTTGCACAGTTTGGAACAGAAATCCTTCATCTGGCTCTTAAAGTTGACAGATTTAAAAACATCCAGGAGGACAACTGGTTGTGTGCATTATGTGAGTTAGGAGAAGTTGAGAAAGTTTTTTGTATTGTCCTAATTCTGATGAGTTGAGTATCTATATTTAATGAAATGTCTGCTCAAAATCCAGGAATGTTTTGCTGCACAGACAATGACAGAATGGAATGGTTGTTTAATTTTAATGCTTATAACTTGGCTGCCTTTGTTTCTAAATCTTGGGGAAAAATTATTATTTAGTATCATTTGTAATTTATGTTGCTACTGTGGTTTCTAGTCTCTTCTTGTAAATAATGGCATCTTGTAAGTCTGTTTAGGATGTTATTCATGCATGACGCCATAATAAAAATCTATTCATTCATTCATATATTGTGATCCTTCTGCTTGCAGGTGTATGGAGCAGCCATCCAGTTCTACGAGCCTCACTCGGAGGAGAACCTGTCTGAGCGTCAGCGCTCGCAGCTCGGCCTGCCGAGCGCTGATCTGGGATCTGATGGGACCCGGAGTGTTTACAGCAACAAGAGCATCTGTCTGCTCTCGCACTGGCCCTTCTTCCAGTCCTTCAGGAGCTTTCTCACTTTCCTCTACCGATACTCCATCTCTGGACCACATGCCCTGCCTATTGAAAAGTTAGTTTACAGATTCATCTCCGTTGTTGACGTCTGTCTGTCTCTCTGGTTCAAAGTTTCACATCTGTTCTTATTGTTTTTTACTCACAGGCACATCTCTCACTTCATGCAAAATGTACCGTTCCCCTCCACTCAGAGACCACGCATCCTAGTGCAGGTGAGCTTAAAATGTGACGTTTGATAAATGAAGTAATGACATCAGGGATAGGAATTGATAAGACTTTATTGATACCAATGCCATTATCGATTCTGCTTTTCGGTCTGATTCTTTATCGATTCCCTTATTGATTCCTGATCAATTTTCTGTGGACCTACACAGGTTTACAGCATTAATGCAACTGTTTTATTATCTGAACACAGTGTAGAAAAGCTGCTAATGTTATTATAACAGGATGTTTACCCTCAGTAGGACGTGCTGCTCAGTTTGAAACTGTGGCACTTGTGTGTCAAATACATGGCATTGTTTAAGCCCATGTTGCATCGAAAGATGTTTGCAGCCTTTCTTGATATTATCATTTTACAGACATTACAAGCATCTTTCTTCATGAAATGAAGCCACTTTTGGTTTCTTCCTCTCTGCCATGACTCCTTCTTGTTGCAAGTTTCCAGCAGCTTCTGAGTTTGAAGTCATAGTTTTGCGATGTGCAACTGCAGAAAAGCATGCTGGCATTGATAAACTCGGAGTAAGGCTGGGTGATAATTCAATATGATAATTATATAACTTATATAACAATATGATAACTAATAAACTCTAACACTCTCCTGTGTGTCTTCCGCAGCTGTCTCCACATGACAGCCTGATACTGAGCCAACCGGTGTCCTCTCCACTGCCTCTCAGGTACAGAAAGTAAAATGTCAAATTAAAACATGAAGACATACTGCATTTGCTTCAGTGTTGATCTGAAACCATTTGTTTTGTGTGTGTGTGTGTCCAGTGGTGGAAGCCTCTCCACATTACTACTGAATCTGGGCCCAAAGAACGCAGCCACTCTGCTGGTGCTGGCTGTCACAGAGCACAAGATCCTGGTTCATTCCCTGCGTCCTGCTGTGCTCACCAGTGTTACAGAGGCCCTGGTGTCCGTAAGTCTTTCACTCTTTCCTTCCCACTTTTCCTGATAATACCACTAAAGAGGGTGGTCTTTAATGTGATTATAGCTACAATGGTGGAGGAGGTAAGAGGCAGAGCTGCGGAGTCAATGAACAACCCATAATCACATGAAAGAAGACCCTCTGGTGTTATGGATGTTCAACAACAGTTACCTCTCAAATACACTCTTCAAAGAAATGTGCAAATGAAGGAGGAAAACTATTTCTGACTAGCTTGCAAACCTCAGAAATGTAACATTTGTATGTTTTGTACGTGTCATATCGATGTTTCTAAAGTGATGTAGTTCAGATGTATATGAGCTCGGTGGATGGCAGGAGACTGTTCAAGACCAACAAAATCGGGTGTTTTTTAACGAGAGTTCAGGACAATAACCATTGATTTTTATTAATTACCTTGATTGCATAACTTACGTAATTTGCGCAACAAACTTCCTTATATTAAAGATTATTTTTTTGGCTTTTTGCCTTTTATTGATGGTACAGCTGAAGGTAGACAGGAAAGGGGTGAGAGAGAGGGGACGACATGCAGCAAAGGGCCACGAGCGGGAGTCGAACCCCCGGCCGCTGCGGTGAGGACTTTTGCCTCTGTATATGCTCTCACTGAGTCACCAGCACTCTCAATTTCCTTATTTTAACCCAAACCGCAATGTTTTTCCTAAACTTACACATAAATGTCCTTACAGTATTTTAATCCAAACCACCATATTTTTCCTAAACTTACCTTTTGTTGCCTAAACGTAAGTTTTGTTTGAATTCACAAAACTGCATCCTTAGTGAAGCGTCATAGTTTGGCATGTAAAAATGACTGTCAATAAAGATTTGGGAGAAAAAGTGCTCTTTATACTTCATGTGCTCAAGTTAGTATCCGCTATCGGTATGTGAAGCGTACAAATGTAACATATATGTGGTTTGCAGAAACGTACAGTGCCAACATTTATTCTGCCGATTGGCTTGGCATGGATCATATTGTAATGTATCGATCCTCCCTTTCAGATGATCTTCCCCTTCCACTGGCCGTGCCCCTACATCCCTCTGTGCCCGCTGGCGCTGGCCGGTGTGCTCAGCGCACCGTGCCCTTTCATCGTGGGCGTGGACTCCCGATACTTTGACCTCTATGTGCCCCCTGCCGACATCAGCTGCGTGGATCTGGACACCAACACAATCTCCCAGTAAGTGACCTCTCACTGCAACCGCTCTGTGATGGATGTCCACCTTCAACTTTAAGACACCCAGCCAACAATCATGTAGGTCTGATGGTGAAAGTTCTTCCCAAGGTTATCGGTGTCTGTCAGTGAAAGCCTCAAATATAGCAATACGAGCTGGAATGTGAAATATTCTCACTGCACACAAAAGTACATTTGGGTAACATTTGGTATCCCACATCAATTCAAAAGCTGTTTTGCAGAGGGATTAAATTATCAGTGCTGATGTCAGTGAATCTCCCTCCTTATATATTTTTGCAATGTTCCTTGACTGTCCTCCCGTGTAATGAAAACCATGTGTGCTTTCAGAAAAGACGACAAGAAGGCTTTAACGTGGAAACTCTTGCCCAGGAGAGCCTGCAAACATCTTCTGAATACCCTGAATAAGCTCTATCAGCAGCTCACTGAGGGTGAGTCCAGTCTGATGCTGTGTCATTTTAGATGTGGTTTCATGAATAATTTATGTCTTTGAGTCTGTTGAGTCAGCCTGTACAGTCAATTTTACAGGAACACTCATCTGATGCTTACATTGTTAGGCTATATGAAACCAACTTACAACATTTAGTGCATCCCAGGAGATATGAAGTGTCATTTAGTCTTTTCCTGCTCAACCTCCTCTACATACACTTAGATTATTCATTTACCGCGATTCCCAGAATTGCTTTTGTCTCTTTACTCAAATTTCAGCATATCATGTGGCTGAATATATCAGGGTCTATTATGGTCTGTCTGCAGTAAAAACAGAAATATCTGCCTCTTCTACCATGGATTTATTTTCTTTGTGATGGTTAAACATTAATTCCAGCCTAAAAAGAAGCTCTTTGATTGCAACAGATTAACATTTAGGCTACCTTTGATGTTTTTTGCTATTACACACTGAAGGATGTCTATTTTTGGTCAGTGATATGGAAACACAATAGTTGTTTTATAACAGTGTTTTAGGGTGCATTTTAAAGTCACATCAGTCATGTGACTCTGTGGCAGTGTTAGCCGGTCCTCCATGGTGCAGACTGAACATTTTGTCCAGACATTAATTTTCCCCAGAGGATGAAGACTAGCTGACTTTGATGATCCCCTGACTTTTCATCTATGGCTTTTCTCAGTGAAATATCTCAACAACTATTGGATGGATTCCCATGAAATGTGGTGCACACATCCATCCATTATCTGTAGCCACTTGTCCTTCACAGGGTGGCGAGGAGGCTGGAGCCAATGCCAACATTTTAATGCATTTTTTGGTTTATGACCAAATACCTGCAAAGCAAATGACATTTCCATCAGCCTCAGCTGTACTTTGTTTTTCTAACAAATGTTATCATGCTAACACGCTAACCTAAGATGCTGAGCATGGTAAACATTATTCATGCTAAACATCAGCATGTTAGCATTGTCCTTGTGAACAAGGTGGTGCACCCCTGGGAATAATCACTTTGGATCTAATTTCAAAATATGACTTCCCAAAAAAAGTTGTCTCTTGGCTCAACTTGCCTCAGCTGTACATGAAATGAGTTCTGTTAAAGCAGTTTTAGGTGGAACATTTAGTCAGTTAATGTGATAGGCCGAGTCTATTAATCAAAATGTGTCCATCACTGAAGTGAGATTATCTAACCGTAACAGTAGTCATTAAATATAGTAAGTTTGTGGGTGCTTCTGTATAACTCAAATGACATTCCCTGGTACTTAGACAGTGAAACATTGGCTCAACTTCCCCTAGGCCTTTTGGCTCAAATTACCCCACCCTCACCGTTTTAACAAACTTGTATCATCCAGCAGTTTAGAGCAAACTTCATGCTTAATGTATAGCCTCGTATTGTAACTTCCCTAAACTAAGACATGTGCGTGAGATTCTTTTCAAACTTGTAATTGTTCAGACACACGAATCATGACTCCTTGAACATTAAATAATCACTTTGAATGGCCAAAAAAATTACTCTGGATTACTCCTCCAAAATGTGTGCAATTTTGTCTATGGTTGCTCAACTTCCTCACCCCGGTCTCCCCTATACCTTGGCTTTATGCCAGTCATCTTCCACATGTACTTCAGGATTGATGATATTCATTATTTTAGAAGGTAAAATAGATAGCTGTTATTTGGTTAGCTAATGCATACTCAATCTGTGCTGCACACATTAATCTACATAACCTACTGTTGTGTGCTCTCAGGTGGTCAGCTGAACCGTGACGATGTGCAGATGGAGCACACGGTAACTGACAGTGAGCTTAACGGCGGGAAGAGCCTCCACACTCTGGAGCTGGAGATCCAGGAGGCCTTCCTGCGCTTCATGGCGGCCATCCTGCGAGGCTACCGCTCCTACCTGCTGCCCATCACCCAAGCCCCCTCTGAGAAGACCACCGATGCCAGCTCCCTCTTCGACATCCAAGGTACACCTCGGTCTCAGTCTGCAATCTTATACTGAATGCAATCACAGAAATGCACTGAGAAGCTATTGTTGCCATGCCTGTATGTGATTCAGTGCTGCAGTAGGTCAGGGGGTTAAGGTCTGACTGCTGCTCCATCAGAGTTGGGCCTAAATTACTGCTGTAATGACTCTGGTGATTAAGCATAAGCCTCAGTGGAAATTAGGCTTGGATGACAAATCTGAGAAACTGCCATGATTAATAGCACCATGTCCCCACACATATGTGCCGTTATGCAAGCAGAGAACAAATTGTTTCATACCACAGTATTCATTTCCTGTAAACATTTAAGTCTGCATGTTGACCCCGCTAATGTTCTGAAGCAGCTTGATATAAGCGACTGTTGGTTTTATAATAATCAATATTAATGTCCATTTGTCATGTTTGTCATTACATAATGTGTTTTGTTCCACAGGCTTCCTGAAGAGCAGAGACCGCTCCCACCAGAGGTTTTACTCCCTCATGACCAAGACTCAGATGTTCAGCCGTTTCATAGAGGAGTGCTCCTTTGTCAGTGATAAAGACGCCAGCCTGGCTTTCTTTGATGAGTGCGTTGATAAGGTGAGCTTTGCAGCTGATCTTTACGATGGATTTTCTGTGTCAGAGGTGATTCGTCAGGAGAAATGCATCATTCTGCTGTGTAGGAGCTATTGCTCCAATAACAATATTTAGTCTGTCCTCCCAACCCAACCGCCAGAATAAATTGTATGTTTCTGCAAACCACGGATATGTTACATATGTAGCAGATATCAACGTGAGCTCATGATAAAGTGCGCAAATAGCACCCCCCCACCCAAAAAAAAATCTTTATTGACAGTCACTTTTATGTGCCAAACTATGACAAAAGATGACGCTTCACTGTTGTTACAGTTTTGTGAATTCAAACTTAAGTTTAGGCAACAAAACTAGGTGGTAAGTTTATGAAAAACATTGTGGTTTGGCTTAAAATAAGGATGTTTGTTCCGCAAATGACCTAAGTTACATAATCAATGTAAATAACAAAAATCAATCATTAAAAAACAACCGGTCTCGAACAGTGGTCTGCTGCTGTCTATGTCACTTTATAAATGTTGATATGATGCATATGAAATGTACAAATGCTACATGTGTGTGGTTTGCAGAAACGTACAATGCCAACATTTTATTGTGGCGACTGGGCTGGGCCTCAACCTGTTTTGCAGAAGAAACAAAGCTGAGGCATTTAGAGGAGAGATGAATAACATGCCTCTCAATTAAGATGTCTTGTTAAGGTCTTGGTTTAATTTGAAGGAGCTAATAAGCAAATAACAGGAACTAATAGATATAAACAAGAGTAATTAACACTCTACCATCTCCCTTGAGGCTCTTGTTAACATCAGCGCTAAACTTTTCTCAGCTGTAATGCCCCTGTTCTTTCAGTCCTTTTTAAAAGTGCTATTCTGTTCTCTTTTTTGGTATTTCTATTGCAGTCCTCCTCTTTTTCTTCTTCTTCTCTGATTTTCTGCCTTTTGTCTTTTCTGCTGCTCTTTTCATGGCCGCTGCCTGGTAGCTATTCATCACTGGAGGCAAGGTAAGCCCCCAGAGCTTGTGTTGTATAGTTTAAACCTTTTTATGTTTGTGAGGGTAAATGTTTTTTTTACACTATTCTAACCTTTTTTAGCTGGAGGCATGAATACAAGTAAAGTGTTTTCCATTGTTCTTATTTCGTGACACGGCTCAAAGTGTTTTGTGTGTGTGTGCGCGCTGAATAAATCAAAGTGAGGAGGGGAAAAGGGAGTGCAGCTAAAAGTGCAGGAGAAGGTCTTGAATGTGAGGATGTGCATTTGCTGTCAGTGTGTGTCAGCAATCTGCATTATTGAACCGGCTGCCATTAGAATGAACCACGCAGAGAGGTTATGCAGAACTGCTGGTGACGCTGAGGCGGTGAGATTAATTATTTGTGCTTGACTTTCACTGAGATGACTGTGCACTATCTCCGAAATAGAAATGTTTTTATACCATTTTTTCCATTTCTGATATGGATTCCGATATCTAAACTTGCATATCGGCCAGTACGACTACCAATCGGATACCAGTGCGTTAAAAAATAAAATTGTCAGAGGACCAGGAAACGGACGTCGATGCTATTTTCAGATACAAAGTATATTATTTTTTTTACCAGCTGTACATTACTAACCCTGTATTGATGTGATATGATTACTATCATTATTCTATGGCCTGATTCAAGTTAAGCCCTTTGTAAAACATACACAAATACATACAGAGTATTTTATTATCATAATGGAAAGAACATAAATAAAGTACTTTAAAGTACTTTTTTTCTGAGATAAATTACATGGTATCAGATCAGTACATAGACTCGTGTACTCGCCAATACCAGCATTTTAGGCAGTATCGAAGTTATTTACAATACTGGTATCGGTAAAGGAAGTCCAAAAGTCTTTCTGAAATATAATGCAGCAGAATGACAAAGGAACACAGAGGCGATAATCCTTATTTGTCGAAAACGTTGTCAGTTCTGCTGTTGAAATCCCACAGGATGTGTACTGCTCATTGTCAGTAAGAGGGTTAGTCATTTGCGGATTTGACAGCTGTTATTAACACAATCTGCCTACACATGTTTTGTAACAACAAAAAAAAAGACAAAACATTGCCCTCTCCTCCAAAAAAAAACTCTCTGTGCTTGCAAACTTGTGCAATCAGGAAGTCACATTTACATCCTGCGTGAACAGTGGGAGCTCCTGTACGAGTGGTCGTTGCGGTTATTATTGAGAAGTGGAAGCATTGATTCATTCAGCGTCAGTGCTGCTGAGGTTGACAAACATTGTGTGATTGAGAAAGACCTCTTGGGTGTAAGAGGAAGGGCAACAAGCGGAGAAACACGGAGCAGAATTGAAGCGAGGGCAGATAGGTCAGCCAGAGTTAGTTGACTGAATCATCCACTCGACTGAGCGGAACAAACCCTGAAACGCAGTTAGCACTGGGTAGCTATTCAACCGCTGCCATAATATTAACGTTTTTGTGAAGCTCATGTCCGAGATAAGCTGGTAATCGATTCAGATAAGCCAAGTGAATGCACATCAGCATAGCAGGCTTTTTATGATCTCACACACAGCTTTTCAGTAGTGATTTTCTCCTAAAAGAGAACATGGCTTTACTTTGCCATGCAGCACAAAGCGTCTGTTCTCAGACGGGCAGCGGTTTCTCCATGCAATCAGTCACTCCTGCGCTGAAGGAATTGTATTCAGTATCAAGCACTGCTGCCAAAGCAGTACTGTTTAATGGTTTCATGTCCCTAGAGTAACGTGGCATCCATTTTGTCCAGGTCACTGCAGCCGAGATTCATTTAGTCTTGGGGGAGTCGTGGGATCCCATAGTGCCCTTTAGATAAATGGAGTGGGGCCATATTTCTGAAGTAGATGGACTCATTACTGACATCTGTTTGTCCTCACTGACCCTCGTATCTGATCTGAGGGCTCATACAGTATCAGATGAGCACATGAGCCCCCAGGCAGCATCAGCATCTGTAGATTTGTGTTTATAGAAAAGCCAAGAGGAAAGAACAGAGGGCATGTAGCATCTGATAATGTCATCATTTCCTGAAAGTGTAATAACTCCTGAAAATGTAATAAAATGTGCACTTAACCTGATGGAAAATGTAATACCTTCTTACATTGAGGATTTATGACATTTTCAGGTTGTTCATCACCCCCTTTTAAGAAATATGTGATTGGATCAGTCAAAGTCAAAACGTTTCTACTTTTAAATGTACTTATGTTTTTTCCTCATTTCAAATTCGATTTGAAAGCCTTTCTGAAAGCAGAAATGTCACGAGATCAGGCGAGGCAAAGGAGACGCTCATTCAATAAGAATCACTGTTGACTCAGATGAAAAAAAAACATTTCATGGAGATTGCATCGACTGTTTTGCCTTCATCACATGAAATCTGTGTCACATGTTTTCAGTAGGCTACATTTCCAGGAAAAAAAGCATATTTTTTGTTACATTACATTTTCCCTTGAAATTATTACATCATCCATCAGGCATTATTACATTTTCAGGAAATGATTACATTATCGGGTGCTAAGGGTATTACATTATCAGTAAAAATGTTATTACAATACCAGTCAGGACTTTGTATTACATTATTGGTCAAGTTATTGGATTTTATAACATTTTCAATGAGGTTAACATTTTATTGCGTCACTGGTCAAGTTATTACGTTATTGGATTTTATTACATTTTCAATCAGGTTAAGTGCAAATTTTATTACATTCTCAGGAAATAATTACATTATCAGGTGCTAAAGGTATTACATTATCAGTAAAAATGTTATTACAGTATCAGTCTGAACATTTAATTACATTATTGGTCAAGTTATTACATTATTGGATTTGATTACATTTTCAATCGTGTTACGTGCAAAGTTTATTCAATTTTCAGGAAATGATTACATTATTGGGTGCTACAGGGCAGAATAATGACAAATGTTTTTGTTTCTTTTGAAAACCAGATGGACAGTGAGCGTCCAGAGGAAACCAGACTGATGGAACTGGATGAATCCCACCGCAGTGAGCACACAGTCTATATCAACCCTCCAGAGCTGCCTCCACTACCACAGGGAGAAGAGCATCCTCTGTGTTATAGGTACCACACTGCAAATCAGTCTCTTAACCATAGATACAAGACGTTTCTTTCTCACACAGGCGCACACTTCAAGAGCACTTCTCGCCGACACTGGGTGTACACAGCTCCTGCAGGAGGGACGCAGTGTAAATTGCCTCTGTTGTTGAAGAATTTGTCACTGCTTTAGAGCTTTGTGATTATTTTGAGCTGCAACGCATCACATTTGAAATTCTTATGTCGGTGCTCAAGCTTCCAGGGTGTCAGAGCCAAACTATTATGCATGCCACTTGGCTTGCCAGTTTTTATGTGGGATTGATGTCTATTTCAGTTTATGTGTATATAAGTGACTATATATCTTTCTGCAGCTACTCTGGGTTCCCTGTGCTGAATGCTGAGCTTCTGGAGCCGCTGGAGGGACCAAATCCTCCGTCAGCAGGCCTGGCCTCACGCCACAGCAGCCCTGCCAGCCCCACGGCCATCTTTAGGCGCTCTAAACAGGTCAGCCGTATGAGTAGTGAGATTTTCTTGAAAATAGACTCAGTTTTAGAGGTGAATGATTTCTTGTTGTAGAAATGAAAACCTTGATTCCCCCAACAAACACTTATTATATTAATAAACACTACATTTTAGCCTCTAACTTTTGAACTGGAAGTCTGTGGGTCCAGACAAATCTATCCATATAAGCCACGCCCATTTGCGTCTAGACCGATTGTTCGCCATTTTGAATTATGCCCAAATCTATCAATTCGCTGCTACTCCTTCGAATTTTGAGCAATTGTCACCAAATTTTGTACAGAACATCTCTGGACCAAGCCTGAAAAAGTTACTTTTTCAGATTTTTTATGTTCCATACACAAATGCTGTGGGCAGGGTTTATAAATATTACAAAAAAATGTCATATCTCCTGAATGCATTGTGTTATTGCAACCACATTTGGCGAACATATGTACATATGATGTCTGAGTGGCCATGACAAATTTGGTGTCATTTGCCCAATAGTTGGCGCTGTAGCAGCATCATCTAATTATGTATGCATGCATGCATGTATGTATGTATGTATGTATGTATGTATGTATGTATGTATGTATGACTGTCTTTCTGGACTGGTTGTTAGAGGATGATACATTATTTCTACATGTGATCTTTTGTTATCTCAGGAGATCAAATCAGCTCAAAGGATGGCCAAAACCTACTCATCTATGCCTCAGATGTGGTCCAAGTGTCTGCTGCGCCACTGCTACGGCCTTTGGTTCATCTGCTTACCAGGGTTTGTTGGCAGCTGCCACTCCAAGGTGCGCGCTCTGCGTACAGCTTACGATGTGCTGAGGAAGATGCAGGACAAGAAGTTGCAGGCTCCAGACGAGGTAAGAAACTAAAGTATAAGACAACCACACAACTATATACACATTTAGTGGCGTATATTAATTTTTAAATCCTGGTGTTTCCTGCCCTAGGTGTGTTACCGTGTGCTGCTGCAGCTGTGTGGGCAGTACAGCCAGCCAGTCCTTGCTGTCAAGGTGTTGTTTGAGATGAAGAAAGCTGGAGTTCAACCCAACGCCATCACCTATGGCTACTACAACAAGGTGCGTGCTCTTTGTATGTACTGTACATGCATACAAGGAATCAATAAACAAGCTAATCGTTTAGTTTAAGTCTGACAGTGTATGACCATATATACATGCTCATTGCTCCAGGCGGTGTTGGAGAGCACCTGGCCCTCCACCACCAGAGGAGGCTACTTTTTGTGGGGAAAGCTGAGGAACGTGGTCCTGGGTGTGCTCCAGTTCAAGCAAGCAGGGAGAAAACAGACGGCGCACAGAGATCCCCAGCTTTCAGGTAAGAATACTAATATACTGACACAGGGATGCATTATATTCAAGGAGACCTACTATGCTCATTTTCAGGTTCATACTTGTATTTTCTACTAGAACATTTGACATGCTTTAATGTAAAAAAATAAAAAATAAAAAAGCCCAGCCTTCTGATTGGTCAGTGTTTCCGGGTCTTCTGCATCTGTGCTTTGCTGTCTCTGTACGGAGCATAGCAGCACTTTCTACTGTGAATCATCAAATGATCACCAATAAAAGCTTCTAAACCAAAAGTTACACAACTGGTGTTCCAGCAGGAATGTGATCTGAAATTGGGGAGAAATTAACAACATCAGCAACCAAGATTACAGCTTTCCCTGACGTTAGCATGTAGCTACTTGCAGCAGTGTATGTAATGTAAACACTGCACATGCCTGGAGCAGATGACCATTCATAAAAACCTGCCACAAAAAAGTCAACAGCAAAAATAGTCTTTTTGATCAAGACATCGGTAGTGCAAAGAAAATGATAGAGGGTGGATAAAAACAGCAGCAAACGTTTCAGTCACTTGACTATCATCAGTGCTGCATTAGCAATGTTTCCAAAAACATCTGCAGTCCTCCCTCCTCCGTAGTCATCACATAAGTTTTTAGAAATACACAGAAAGTTAGATATGAACTTAGATTTATTCATTTTGAATTGTAGTCATATATCACAAAGATTACAACCAGAAATGAAGACATACTCTTATACAATAACAAATGAATCATCCACATGTAAAATCACTGTGATTTAACAGCCATAACATATTTAAGCATATTGCCCAATGTTAATATATCTGCACAGTATACCATGCACTCCCACACTGCCTGCAAATACTAAAACACACACCAGTAGTCATTGAGTTGTTTGAGATTGCATTGAGTTCAGTGGTAATTACTTTTCAATTCTGCACAAATTCAGTAAATGAGAGACTGACAGTACAGGATTTTTCTTACTTCCTGTAGTTCTTAATGAATAGACTAATGTAAATGAGTGTGATCCTGTGGGAGCAGTTGCTTCTTTCATGGTCTCATAAGAAGGTTTATCCCGACTCCAGCCTCCTCCAGCACATATCGTTCCCAACCAGCTTTTTCTTTAATGACTCTAATTAAACAGAGTGAGGAGGTTTTCCTCCCCAGCAGTCACAGCACACAGGTTGCTCTTGATGTCAGTCCCTAATTCCCACAACGGCCCAGTTAGACCCTCATTACCATAATGACATGCTGTGTGAGGGGCTCTAATGAAAACACCACGCTTTACACCATACGTACTGTAGCCTTGCTGCTGTTTTTGTTGTTGTGAGTTCATTTTGATTTCATTCACTTCACAAAAAAGATTTTATACAATCACCAAAATGTTAATAATAATAATAGCTTTATTTATATATAACTTTTTAAAACATACAGATACAAAGTGCTTTGCATATAATATAATATATGTATTAAAATACATTAAAATACATACATACATGCATGCCTGCACGCATGCACGCACGCACATATGCATGGGGATTGTATGAAATTCTTGTATGAAATTCTGTTTGTGAAGTGAATGAAATCAAAATGAACTCCCAACAACAAAAACAACAACAACAAGGCTACAGTACGTATGGTGTAAAGCATGGTGTTTTCATTAGGGCCCCTCACACAGCATGTCATTATGGTAATGAGATACATGCACGCATACAAATACATATACATGATACACAGCAGACGACCAAAATAAACAAAACTAAAGGCAAACAAAGACTAATTATGAAAAGGCTAACCTATATTTAAGCAGCCGCTTAAAGCAATCCACAGATTCTGCGGCTCTGGTGGGAGGGAGGGGGGGGGGGGGGGG
>JAOVVB010221739.1:0-10543 GCA_028570985.1 Heterobranchus longifilis
TGGCGTGACCGCGTCATCGTCCCCAGCGCTGCCTTCTTGTCCAAATATGGTCAACTTCTGGCTCCAAAAAGTCAACAAGGTGACGGCCAAATTTCAAACTCGTGGCTTCAAAACGGGAGTCCACAAACCAATGGATGACATCACTCTAACTCTGTCCATTATTTTTTATACAGTCTATGATCCACACTCCACAGAAGGGCCCAGAGGCAGGGGGGCTGGATCGTACCACTGAGATCCATCCAGCAGGGGGTAAGTGAGGTTAGCAACCACAAGCAATTAGCGCATCATCTGACAGTGTGAGTCTTCTGCTTCTTGTCTCTCTGCTGAGAGATTTCCGGAGCCCTGCGATGTTGAGCCTTATCGATCGGCACGCTGGAAAGGTCAGTGATTTGGCTCACTGCCGGAACCTCCCCATGCTCTGGCATTCACGGGAACTCTGTGCCCACAATGCTCTGCTGCCCAACCAGGCTGGCACCGTGCATGTGTGTAGCAAAGGAATACCCTGCTGCTTGTGTAGGGAAACATACCTAACCTTTCGAACATCACTAGGGTTTATTCAGTGTAACTGGAATAGTCTGACATTTTGGGAAGTACACATATTTGGTTTCTTGCTGAGTATTAGACGAGAAGATTGATACTGGTGTCATGTTTCATGAGAACAGTATCAATCTTCTTATCTGCCTGCAAGAAAGTAAATAAGCACATTTCCCAACAGCAGCTTCACAATTCTCAAAACAATTAAAGTGGCAATAGACACGTTTTTTGCTTTAACTTATCAGAAGTAAAGTTAATTGCACAATGCAATGGGTACAGAATAATGACAGCATTCACTATGCAATTCTGTCCGCCACCGAGTACGATCACCCGGGAAAATGAAGGCTCGATCCACGGCACACAGGACAACCAAGAGTGGAGGTGGAGCTGAGGCGGGCCGAATGAAGCCTGACGACAAGCTAGCGAAGCTAACAAGCTAAGCTAAGCTAGCTAGACAACCATCTTGAACAGTCCTATAGTCCAATTAAACGCACAGCAAACACTATTATTTGTCTGATATTTGAAAGAAAAAATCCATAAAAGGCACCAAGATATGCACCAACTCCACAAACGACTGTGTGGTCAAATCCGGTGAATGGGATTAGCCTCCTGTGTCAGTGTTTTACATCCATGAGTGTCGGTGTCGGTGAAGCAGCAGAGCAGACAGCTAGCAGCTAATGTTACTGTTAGCCTCCTGCACTAAAGGGCAGGTAAAAAGGCACCAAAATATGCACTGACTCCAGAAAAGCCCAGTGGCTTGGATTAGCATCCTGTGTCTGTGTTTTGTATCCACAGTGTCTGTGTCAAAGTGTCAGAGCTATGGTCAGAACCAGCAGCAGAGCAGACACATGGAGCAGATTGCTAGCAGCTATCGCTAGCCTCCTGTGATGACAGCTACCTGTCTCTCAAAGCAGCCACGCCCTCAATTATGGAGAACTTTAAGCCTTAATAAAATATAAACTGTGTGTTAGAAAAAAATTCACCCCCCATACAGTTGTCATGAATAGGGAAATTAGCGATTGAGACAAAACCATTATACCAGGCTATAAACAAAAGCTGAGCATTTTAACATGGAGCCCTATGGAGAGTTGCTCTGTTTTGAAGCCAGCCTCAAACGGCCACTCGATGACCTGCCGTTTTTGGCACTTCCATGTTGGCTTCACTTCTCTGACCCGGAGGTTGGTTGTAGGCAGAAGATTTTCTTGCTTTGGACAGTAGCCAGGCTGCTAACAGTAGCCCTGTTGCTAAGTGATCCGGTTGTCTTTGCGACAGCAACGCCAACAAGAATACCACTTGGAAACGCTCGAGGGAGAAAAGTTGAAAAGGTCCAGTGTGCTTGTTATTTCCAAAGCTATCAGGAACATCTAGTGGCCTTTCTCAACTCAACTTCATCTGCTGACAAAGGCCATGAGATTTGGCTGAAAGCTTCAGAAACAAGTAAAATGGACCATTGTGTTTTGAATTTCTGTCAGCTAACTCCTGCTGCATTAGTACTTATTTTAGAAAGTTTAAAAAAAAAAAAAGTATCCTGTGTGGGCGTGTAACCACATCGAGAGACATCCCCTGATTAATATGATTTATCAACACCGGATAAAGCATCAGCTGATTGACTTGCACAATTAATACCATGTGTACGCTGCATCAATCTAAGTTAAATTTCCACTGCCAGGGTAGTTGGTTGTCTGTCTGACCAAGCACATCATCATCACATAGGTAATGAATTATGCAGAGGCAGGGATACATTTTTTTCCCCTAGACTTGGCGACTGCTAAAGAACTCTAAGTGCTGCCTCTCTCTTAAAAGAACATTAGCCGCTTCTCAAATGCTTGGAGCTCCACTGCTTCCTGCTTACTTTTTTTCCTCCCCAGTTTCTTATCCACAGCCTCTGCACCAACAGATAAGATTAATAGACTACAGTAATTAATTCTCTGGCAGGAAAATTAGATTTAAAAAAACATTTTCATTCAGAATAAGCTGGTAATCTCAAACTGCTGTGTCAAAATAAAGCATGGACATTAGACTTCTGAGGCTGGTGCGTCAGGTTGTATTTGATATACAGGCTCATGCATGCTCATGTGTGTGTGTGTATTGTAAACGTGGAAGACCGTCACACAATTAACTTACGCAGCTGACACTGCCTCTGCAAAGTGATGAGGCGTTTAATTCACACATGACTACACCCAGACAGCAAGGGATCTGTTCATTTGACCAGCATCACCCCCCCCTTTAAGTGAAAAAGCCCCTCAAGAGAAGACAGAATTCAATTTAATCATACACTGTGAAAAGCAATGTCAATGTCTTTAGCACTCCAAATCAGCAGCACGTCAAGGTGTAGGATTTATTTCATCTCCTGGGAGAGCGATGAGGAAACGGCATCAGGCCACGAGATCTCACTCCGTCATTTCTGAACAGCTAAAATTAAATCTCTGCTGTGTCTAAAAACAACACGTGCAGTGAATCTTCTCACAGGCTGCACATCATTTCTCTGACGTATCTGAGGATTACAGTAGACAACAGCTATAGCATTTTGCCCACGTTGTTAATGATCCATGTTACTCTGACTTGAGGTGGCCCTGGTCTGAGATGGGGCATGTTGGGATGGTGGTGGTTTGATATTTATCTGCCGTGACAGCGACGCTGGTATTGTTTTCACCTTGTGAGTCTGTGTGTGTGTGTGTGTGTGTCATCACGGCAAAATGTGGTCCTGGAGACACGGTTTTGAGTACTTTGAGAGTGCAGAGTGCACCAGCTGTGTGTACGCCTGGGTGTAACATTATGTCCGACTTAGAACTGAAAGTTACGACCGACTTAAAGTTATGCCTAGTGCACCATTGAGACTTAAGTCCTGTGTGCGTTGCGCCCAGCTGTAACCTTTTTTACGCCTAATATGGAGCAGGTGTAAATTGGAAAATCAGACTAAAATCCATGATAAATAATAAAAGGAAAATAATGATCACACAACCAGAAAAGACAAACAACATTGTCAGTGCATCTCATTTCCAGAATAAATAACGAGAGAGCATTAAGACGAGAAAGAGTCATCCGTGACCGGACAAACCCACTGGACGTCTGTTCTGAGAGAGGTTTCGCTTTGGCAGGCAAAAGTAGCTGAAGAAAGCCGTTATCAGCACATTAAATAGTCGGTCGCAGTTTCGTCTCCCTGCAACTACCCACAGCAGTGGTTCCCAACTGTTTTCCTTAAGGGACCCCTTTTCTATCATCAACTGACGACCCCACGGCAACGTGTATCCTGTATCCGTTTTGTCCATTCATTGTGTACGTACTCAGAAATTAACGCAAGTATATCTCCAGCTTTAGTGACATATTTTATGGATATTTCAAATTATATTCAATGCATAACAATAACAGAACAGGACAACTGAACAGCTGACACAAATAGTGAACACAATAACTGCAGGAAGTTTGTATAAAATGAGCAATTTGGATGAATTTTGAATGAGAGATTAGTTTTTCTGTAATGTTTAGGAACTTTTAATACAATTCAATGTTTGTTTTTTTCACTCATAAATACTTATAGTGTAGTGCCCTTATCCTGTGAACATAGGTTCAAACCTATAATCGAACAATATCTATTATTGCGCATTACGTCCATAAAAGGGCAAATCAATACAACGAGAGACATAACTACATGTATATGAGTATTTATTTCAACATAAACATGTCTTTTAAAAGATCTCCATACCTACGTTTCAGCGAACTCGTGTCTCCAAAACAAACGACAGACACTTTTGGCATTTTGGTATAAATATTACAGGGAGTCATGAGCAGTCAGGAGCAGAAACAGACAGCTGTTAGATGAAAAGCTGCAGTCGACAGCTGCACACATTACAAAATAAACAGATAAAATATCCTAAAGATTTCAGTCCTGTTGATTTGGCGACACTGTTTACAGACGTAACGGAAAATACGCTTAAATACTGCAGCTGTCAGAATACTGAGGACAGATAAACAAACGGTTGTCATTTTAATAAAGAAGTCAGGCAATAACTGTTCTTTTTCTATCATCCTGCGACATCTGTGAAAGTAAATGTTAGGATGTTACGTTAGCAACATTACCTCGCTGAGAAGCTTCTGTCGACTGCAGCTCTTCATCTAACAGCTGTCTGTTTCTGCTCCTGACTGTTCATCACTCTAATAATGTCATATTTTAAATATTACTAATATTTATACCAAAAGTGTCTTGGAGTTGTTTTGGAGACACAAGTCAGCTGAAATGTTGTCGATGTTGAGCTCACTGACAAACACATTGCATTTCCTGTGACTCCTTCAAAATAAAGGTCCACTCATGTTTCACCTGTTAAATGCTTTTAATGTGAAGGTGCAGCAGCAGGAAATGTCCAGTTTGCATTAACTTCACGGAGAGGCAGACAGCCTTTCTTCCACAATAAAATATTAAGTTTCATAATTGAATATATGTTTGTTTTTTCAAATATATATTCATATTTAGAATATTCTTTGACAGTGTGTAGAGATTCCCAGACATCTAAAGGTTGTTTTTTTTCTGTCTCAGGCTGATCAGAGGTTTGGTGTTGGACCACGGCGCCCGACACCCGGACATGAAGAAGAGGGTGGAGGACGCCTATGTGCTGACCTGCAACGTCTCTTTGGAGTACGAAAAGACGGAGGTCAACTCCGGCTTCTTCTACAAGAGTGCAGAGGAGAGAGAGAAGCTGGTGGCTGCAGAGAGGAAGTTCATCGAGGACCGCGTGCAGAAAATCATCAACTTTAAAAACCAAGTCTGTCCCAATGGGGACAAGGGCTTCGTCGTCATTAACCAGAAGGTATTGTGTGTGTGTGTGTGTGTGTGTGTGTGTGTGTGTGTGTGTGTGTGCGTGTGTGTGCTCGGACAGAATTCTTACAGGATCGCTGTTTTAGCTGCAGGACTCTTACATGTCTCCTTACTGGAGCAGCTCAATTACAATTAGCTTTAAAAACAACCAATATGAAGGTAAAACTGTATCCTGCAGGGTGATAAAAGCACAACCAGTCATGTAAAACAGTGAAGGTTTTTGTCCACCGGCCACATGGCTGGTGAATGTTCAAAATCTACCAGCCACGTGCATGTTTTACCAGCCACTGGCTGAAGGATTACAGGATGTGAGCATATAATCTGGTTGTGTAACTGTTTGTTTTTTAAAAGGAGTTCAGCATTCAGAGTTGCCTGAATAATTTGGTGGATGTTTACAGTCACACCAACATAATGTGTGATGTTCAGAAGTGACCGCTGAGGTCGTCTCCAGTTCTTCTGGCTCATTTACCTCAAATAACTTTTTACATCCAGCAGAAACTAGGGATGGACACGAGTACTCGATTTGGATGTCAGTATTCATTCAACGTATCAATTACTCGCATCTTTATTTGTTTATTTATTTATGTATTGCTTTTAACTGTCAACATCTTACTACGATGTGCTGCTATGACGAGCACACTACTTCAACACATCATCAAAAACTCATTTCAGATCCCATTCTTACGCTCGATTTTTTTTTTGCAAGGACTCAATAATCGTTTAATGTGATTTACCTGAATATGGAAATGACTCATGCCGTCCCTGTCAGAAACTGAGCAGCACTTGACTGTAAGAGACGATACAACATACGTTAGTAGGTTTCTGCTCCTCAGTCAGTCTTTATTTTCACCAAGCTACAGGTCAATTCACATATAATTTAAGACTTTTTTAAAAGGGTTTTATGATTGTGAACGTGTGTGAGTGGAAGTAAAGGTCTAATGAATCCCATTAGCTGCACAGAGAACACCCAAGGATGCTAACGTAGCTCCCCCTGGTCTCTGGTATCTGTGCCACAGTAAACCTGATCTGTACCTCTGCATTAGGAGAGTCTCCTCCTCCCCTACATGTATTCAGCGGATCAGAATAAACTTGCTGAAAGTGACTTTAAATACACAGTGATATCTCGAGTCGATGATGATAAATGACAGCTTCTCTCCGTGCTGTGCAGGGTATCGACCCGTTCTCCCTGGATGCTCTTGCTAAAGAAGGCATCGTAGCCCTGCGCAGAGCCAAGAGGAGGAATATGGAGAGGTAAGAAGGTTTTCTCTGTTACAGGCTGCTGTGGCTCAGCAGGTGGAGGACACCAGAGGTCTGCAGACATGCACTGATTACACCGTGCTTTATTATGATTAATACATATGTGTCATTTGTTTCTATATCTTATTTATTATCAGAGGGATGCTCAGAGAAATGTGACATCTTTGATGTGACACAATGATAATTTCTCGTCTTTCGATGGAGTCATATATGTTGGTACATGAGATCCTATATCAGAATATTGTGATGCGTTGTTTAAATTGATAATAAGAACATACTAAGTCAAGTTTCTCAGAAAATCTGATGTGCATTTGTGTGCGTTCATGTAGAAACAGTTAATGTTTATCTTTCTTTAAATGGACTGGACTGCAGACTACACTCTGTGTCAGAAGTCCTTCTGGACCATGATCTGGCTCAATTTGAGTTCTGCTACAGAGAAGTCCAGTTTCACTTCATTCAGAATTCTTCTTTGTGTGATTTCTGAAACGTGGACTGGAACATGACTGACCTCTCACCAACACAGTCCTCAGCATCACAGCGATACCTCTGCAGGATTTAATACAACTTCTGTGTTTCAAATCTCCCAGCATGCAGCTGTTTATTAAATCGACTGTGCTGATTCTGTACTGTTCATTTTGCACTAAAGTCTAAACACGATCTTGTTTAAGTCTATCTAAAATAAGAACCATAATATCTACAGACTTTTGTTTTTGCTGCAGAAAGCTAAAAGGCTTTTGTATTCAAAATGTACATAATTCAAATTATTTATGGATTGTTATTACTTATAGATAGGATAGATATTTTGCTAATGTTTCTATATTCAGAAATCTTTTGGACCTGATATGTTTTGTGTGTTTATTTAGTAAAATGTGATGAAAAAACAAGTCAGATTTTTGTAATCCTTTTTATTTATGACACAATTTCAATACTTTAATCAATTATTATGGTTTATTGACTTACATAATCTTTTAGCTGAGCTTGTACAGATTTTAGGAATATGAAGCATTTGAAGATACTCCAAGAAATGACATCACAATAAATAAAAAATACTGATGTACAAGATGTTTTTCATCATAAATCAGAGAACTGAATTATAAATACTGTGTTCCTCCTCAGGCTCACTCTCGCCTGCGGAGGCATCGCCATGAATTCAATCGATGACCTCACACCTGAGTGTTTGGGATACGCCGGGCTGGTTTTTGAACACACACTGGTGAGTGTTTCTCTGGGTTTTATCTGGGAGTATTCTTTAATGTATTGTGTATTTCTGGGAGTATTCTTTAATGTATTGAGAGTATTTCTCTGGGTGTATTCTTTAATTCATTGTGTATTTCTCTGGGTGTTTCTGGGAGTATTGTTGAATGTATTGAGGGTGTTTCTGGGAGTATTCTTTAATGTATTGAGGGTGTTTCTGGGAGTATTGTTGAAGGTATTGAGGGTGTTTCTGGGAGTATTGTTGAATGTATTGAGGGTGTTTCTGGGAGTATTGTTGAATGTATTGATGGTGTTTCTGGGAGTATTGTTGACTGTATTGAGGGTGTTTCTGGGAGTATTGTTGAAGGTATTGAAGGTGTTTCTGGGAGTATTGTTGAATGTATTGAGGGTGTTTCTGGGAGTATTGTTGAAGGTATTGAGGGTGTTTCTGGGAGTATTGTTGAAGGTATTGAGGGTGTTTCTGGGAGTATTGTTGAAGATATTGTCAGTCTTCAGAAGTTAATCTCTGGCGGTTGCAGGGGGAGGAGAAGTACACGTTTATCGAGAAGTGTGGGAACCCTCGCTCGGTGACGCTGCTGGTGAAGGGACCCAACAAACACACGCTCACACAGATCAAGGACGCCGTCAGGGACGGGCTGCGCGCCGTCAAGAACGCCATAGAAGACGGTAAGATGCTCAGTTTACTGTATTTTGTGTCTTTTGAATTAGTTTTATTAGTTTTATGGAATTATGATTTATTGCAGCAAACTTTTATCTAAAGTGATTCAGTTACAAGTTCTGTTTTGTTTTGCCTCCATCAAAAGTTTTAATTATTTAAATCAACTTCATGGTTGGCAATAGTTTTGTAATTGTTGTGACTTCATTTATCTTTATTCCACTGATCTTGATTTTCATCAAATTAACTGAAACTGCTCAGTTTCTGTTCTTTCTTCTTTAGAAAAATTAGGGACGAGACAATAATGGATTTTATCGTAGATCACGATAAAAAACACTCAATAAGTTGATTGTGGTGAATTTCCATTGTCAGGATAATCATAAATATCTTCATGTTGACTGCAGTTTATTACAGTGTACATCTGTGATGATATACAATACAATAAGTCTTAATGTTTCGAGAAAAAAAGTTGCAATGTTTTGAGAAAAAAAAGAATTTTGAAAAAAAAGTTTCGATGTTTTGAGAAAAAAGTCACAATTTTATGAGAAAAAAAGTTGCAATGTTTTGAGAAAAAAAACAATTTTGAAAAAAAAAAGTTGTAATGTTTTGAGAAAAAAAACAATTTTGAAAAAAGTTGCAATGTTTTGAGAAAAAAAAAACAATTTTGAAAAAGTTTCAATGTTTTGAGAAAAAAAACAATTTTGAAAAAAAAAGTTGATTAACTGATCAGAACTAACTGATCAGAACTAACTGATCAGAACTAACTCCCCACTCTTTCATTGAGTTTCTTGCCTGACTGAGCTGCAGCAGTTATACTTGTGTTTTCTGAATATCTTCTCGTCCCCGCCGTGTCCTCAGGTAGCGTGGTGTCCGGCGCCGGTGCGTTCGAGGTCGCCGTGGCGGACGCTCTGGTGAAACACAAACCCAACGTGAAAGGCCGAGCGCAGCTGGGGGTGCAGGCGTTTGCAGACGCTCTCCTCGTCATCCCCAAGGTGAAGAGTTGTTACTTTGTCTCCAGGCTTTCCACGTGTTCTAGAAATCTACTACTGACATCTTCCATTAGACAGGAAGAACGTCCAGCAGATTTATAATCCGTCAGCATTCGTTCTGCATCAACCTCTGCTGATTTTAATGGTGCAGGTTCTGGCCCAGAACTCCGGCTACGACCCGCAGGAGACGCTGCTGAAGCTGCAGACGGAGTACAAAGAGTGCGGGCAGCTGGTGGGAGTGGACCTCAGCACAGGTCAGAACCACACTGCTGCAAAAACTGTTATTTATTAACTCAGTGAAGCTTGATGTGTTTTTGTTTAATTCAGGTCAAACTGGAAGGAAGTGCAGAGAATTTGAGCCTTTTTAACATAGTGAGCATCAGGTACATGCACACTGTTCCACCCTGCAGTTACAGAGGGCCCCGTTACAGAGGGCCCCGTTACACCCTGCAGTTACAGAGGCCCCCGTTCCACCCTGCAGTTACAGAGGGCCCTGTTCCACCCTGCAGTTACAGAGGGCCCCGTTCCACCCTGCAGGTGTAATGGGGGTGCAGTTTTTTTTTCTGGCTGTAATTATTATGTTATATATTATTATAATTATCTACTCTGACCTCATACCCCCCCCCCCCCATTACATCGTCTAAAACCTGAAAAGATGTTTTTTTATGTCTCCAACACTTTTCAACATGATAACAAGCTTGTTTGTTTTATTTTTTAAATGTAATCGGTGTTGTTCTCAGGGGAGCCCATGGTGGCGGGAGAAGAAGGTGTTTGGGATAATTACAGCGTAAAGAAACAGCTTCTGCATTCATGGTGAGATCTCCCGTTTCTAAACTGTCAAAGACCAGTGGACTGTTTGAAACTGTCCGTGTCCTCAGCGTGTCCTCAGCGTGTCCTCACTGTGTCCTCACTGCTCTCTGTCCCTCTGCAGCACCGTCATCGCCAGCAACATCCTGCTGGTGGACGAGATCATGCGAGCTGGGATGTCCTCTCTCAAAGGTTAAAGGTCAACCGTTGTCATGGTCACCGGGATCGTGGTTTACCTGGCAGATCAGTAAACGTGTTCTCGGACTCCGGACCCCC
>JAOVVB010221749.1:0-10543 GCA_028570985.1 Heterobranchus longifilis
ATTATACCAGTAAGAGACGCGCACTAAGACCCAGCAGGGGAGACGATTACCCACAATTCCTCAGCGCAAGAGAGAGAGAAACATTGTCTCAGTTGTGAACACGTGACGCTCTGCGTCAAAACAAGAAGCGCATGCGTGATACGTGATACTCGGTATTCGTAAACCAAGACTTGTACGTTTTCCAAGTCAAAATTTATTAAAAATCTTTGCTCGTCTTGCGGAACACTCGCAAACCGCGTTACTCACAATCCAAGGTTCCTCTGTACTTCTAAGCACATTTGCTCATTATGTTAAAATTGAATAGGTTTAACACATTATAAATTTAAACAAATTAAGGACACGACATGAATGGTTGGCCCTAACATTGACAAAAACATTTCCTCTATTTTTTTTCCTATATATTTGAAGTAGTCTTTATTCTTCTACATGTTAGTGTTTGTACTGTATAATAGGTATGCTTTCTGTTTAATATAAATATTTGTTTTGTAAAATTTAATGAACAGATGGTGGTTAGCCCCAGAAAAGAGGAGAGGGCATATTTAGTTAGGAATAAATAGACTACGATTACAAATGTTAAGTCTGTAAAAATCTGACAGCAAGTGCAAATACTGTATTTCTTCTATTGAATTGTTGTACTTTTTGCTGAGCCCAAAATCTAAGGGACGTGTAGAGTGAACTTTATGACCAGTGACTATATTCTGCTTGATTCAGTTTATTGCATTTTTGTTCTCAATATAATGATATTGCTTTCACACAGTTTGCCATTCCATAATTTAAATATTTAGTCTATTTTTAAATGTATCCATGAGAGCCTTTAACAATAAAGTGCGCCTCATTGCACTCCAAAAAACACAATCATGTTGGCTTCAGGCAAGGTGATGTTAGATATTTCTGCAGGATATATACTGTAACTTTAATCTAGTTTGAATAAATCTAGCTGAATGTTTTTTAAAAACCGAAGCTAAATGAACAGAACTGCTATCCAGTCACACACAAGTGCAAATACTTAAAACATTACTGTCACATCATGAATATTTCATTTATGCTTTTTTCCAGAAAAACGAGAGCTAAATAAAAGAATTGAAAATCTTGAAAAGAGTGTCAGCCATATGAGAATAACACAATTTTACAGTTCACATGTTTCATTTCAATAAAAAAAAAAAGTAATTTATTTAGTAATCAAACAGCACTGCTCAAGTTTTTGCTTCACAATTATTAAGCTATTTAGTCATGTCTTTTTGTCATTTAGATCCACAATTCTTGCTGACGTGAACGCCATCTCATTCTAGCATATACACTGATCATTAAAACCATTAGCATTAAAACCATTCGCATTAAAACCTATTATGACACCATGGCGGCTCTGGCCCCTCGTGGCATGTCTCTGCAGGGCCCCTGGGGGTGTGCTGTGGTGTCTTGCACCAGGACATTGGCAACAGATACTTTGGCTGCTCTGGGTTGCAGGGTGTGACGTCCAAGGATCAGACTGGTGCATGTCATGAGTGCACAGTTAGATTAGGAACTGATGAGTTTGGAAGCCAAATCTGCAACCTTTGTCTGCAGGGCCCTATGTGTGGCAGGCTGTGATGCACAGGGTGTTTTGCTACCTTGTTCCCTTTTGGTGGTTTGTGCTGCCTTGGCTTTTCTGTGAGATTAGACCATGGGCTGGCTTTTATCCTGTCCTTTATTCCTGTCACCAGTTTCCTGTTATATAATTGATAATCATTGTTAATGTGTTAACATTATGTGGTGTTAATGCTATGACATACGTTGTGATACATTCTATTCTTTCTTATTTTATCCACTATGGTTCAAAATACTCATTTGGTATTGTTTAGTACAAAACTAGAAGTGACCTGACAGATTTATTATTATACATAATTTCTTATATTTTTAACCTGTTACGTAATGTACACAATTGGACACTAAATATAAAATATAATTTATTTACTTTAAATAAAAATTACATATTCATCCTTTTACCATTTATGGATGAGTTAACTAAGATCAAAGTTCATTTCTGCCATGTTCTATACTGCATCCCCCTGTAAATAGCAGTATTTATGTCTAACACACTTGCTCCGGGAAGTATTTTTATTTATTGAGTTACAGATCATCTGTGAGCCTGTTTTTTTAAAAAAAAAACTGAAGCCTTGCATATGGTTTTATGCTGCTTCAGCAACGTGTCTGAATGTTATCATGTGTCATTTTCACCTGACAACTTAAATAAAATTGGTCTCAAGAAAAAAAAAATTAAGAAGCAGAACAAGAATAAGAAGAAGACGAAAAAGAAAAAAGGATATGTTGTCATATACCACTCCCTGTCGTGTGTATGTGTATGTGATGGATTGGCACCCTGTCCAGGGTGTACCCCGCCTTGTGCCCTAAGACTTCTGGGATAGGCTCCAGGCCTCCCACAACCCTGAATACAAGATAAGGCGGTGTAGAAGACGACGATGATGACACTCACTGTCCCATTTATTAAAAACAACGGTACACCTGGACCTTCATGAAGTTATCTAATCAGACAATCATGTGGCAGACATGCACAAGATCCAGATACAGATCAAGTGAAGGTTTACATCAAACATCAAAATAAAGCAAGCATGTGATCTTTGATCATGGTATAGATGTAGGTAGCAAAAGGGCTGGTTTTAGCATTTTTCAACATAGACAAAACATCAGACCTTTTGGTGAATACAACAGCAGTAAACCACAATAAGTTTGACTCCTCGTAGCCACAAGCAGAAACCTGAGGGATTATGGGGACCGACTTACCCAAACTGGACCCATAGAAAATCATCTGATTTTTTTTCCAGTCTGTCCAGTTTCAGTGAGTCCATTATAGCCTTGTTCCTGGCAGACTGGAGTAGAACATGATGTGATATTCAAGTTTTTTTGCACCATTCTCTGTAAACTATGGATACTGTTGTGTGTGAAAATCTTAGGAGATCAGCAGTTTATTAACTACTCAAACCAGCCCACCTGGTACCAACAACCATGCCGCAGAGATCACACTCTGTAACTTTTTCTTCATTCTGATGTTTGTTTCTGCCTTGCACTGCATCCACATGATTGCCTTAGAACTGTAAGACTGTGCGTGGACTGTGTGTGGATACAGTATATGTAGAGGTCAGTAAAAATTATGTTTTAATTTGGAGTTATGATCAGATCTCAAAAAAGTGTTACTCAATTGATTAAGAAATAATGAGTATCAGTTTAAAAGCAGGACAAATCCAGTTTTATTTTCAAATAAAAATTATTGCTATTGAACGAATCCATGTTTCTCTCAGTTTTCTGATTATTTTGGCTGGAATTATGCCTAAAGATTAAAGATAAAAGATAATTGTCAGAGTCTGTTTTCTGCTAAGCTGCCCCTAGGCTGTGTTCACATTTGTGCAAAAGTTCCACAACTGTTGCTAATGGACGGTAACACCACTAGGTTGTTTAACAATATGTTTCACTCCGCACCACGTGTTCTTATAACTGTTAATTACCTTACTGTCAATCTCGGCATGGGTGAAAGTACAGTCTGCCATAATGAGGAGAGACCAGCTGCCTGCCAAAACCCACATTCAAAACCAGTCATGGAAGCAGGTTTAGCAAGAAAACACATCTTAAGTTGTTCGCAATCACATCCGAACCATACATGTTCTATTTACAGCAAGAAAGCTAACCAGATCAATTTAATATTTAAAAAAAAAAAAACACAAAACACAGTGTTGCGCTCACTAAGCAAGTATTCCTCTCCTGCAGCAAAGATTTTATTAAACTGAAATATACTTTCCTCAGCTGTGTTTTGTCCACTACACTGGAACCCGTTGTTCGTTTAACAAAATACCCAACAAGCATCCTTTTTCTGTTTCTCTCTATTTCGGTGCAAGTGCTGTGCCATCAGTGACTGTTGTAGAATTTTCACAAGGCGTGCAATAAAAATAAAGCTCAGACAAGTCTCACTTGAAACATAGCTCTTAATAGAAGGCTGAATCCTAAATTGCTCTCTAATCCTTGATCAAGGACACTACTTGGGGTGTGTTACAATGGATGACAATCCTAGCACCCTAGTTTTCCATTTAACGCAAAATAGGATTTATCCCCAGAACCCCAAATGCTAACAGAGCTGATATTCTAAAGTGGAATAAGTGGAAATATAAAGAGAAACTTAAAAGTCACCGCTCTCCCTTGACTGTCTACCACCTCCATGGTTTATTCTCCTTAATTTTTGGCAGTGTAGTATATACTAAGAGTTTTAAACTAACTTTCATCCCTGTTAATTACACAGACTGGTTAGTGAGTTCCACCAGTCATGGAAGGATAGGACAGTCACCACATAACCGTCCCCCACATACAACATAAATAAATGGAAAGAAAAAAGTACAAAGTAAAAGGCGAGCAGTGATCTTTAATCCTCTGATATACTCTTTCCTCTCCTGCGACTTATCGCCTTATAGCACAGGACCATGTGTGATAGGACATCATGACTGTGTTCAATAATGAGAGTACTTAAAAGCATTTAGACCGTTCAACTGTCATACATTTGTGAACTTTTTGCAAGCGCTATTGTTACTGAACGCAACCCTGCTGGGCCATCATGTGAGTTTCTATGCTCTTGTCTGCTGTCTATGAATGCTGGGAGAATGTCCTTGAATGCTCATTAAATTTAACATTTAAGTTGGCAATGCTAAATTTAATAATAGCATTAGTTTTTTTTTTTTTTTTTATCTCAGCAGCTTATCAGAAAACACTAGCAAAGTAGACTCTGTGCGTTTACACATCTTAGGTCTTACACATCTTAGGTCTACGCTGCACCAGATTTCTTTTGAAACCGGACCGAGACGAACCTTTTCAAGGGATGTCCTTTCATTTGTATGTCTTGATGTAAGGGGAACTAACAGGCAACTACTACCGTATTACCATACAGACATCTGCTGTATAGTACATACAGAATATCAATGTACAACAAGCCCAATAAAACTGACTACTGAATGAAAAGGGAAAACCATTAAAAAACACATGAGCCACTGCATGAAACATCCTTACAGTTAACGGAACAAGGGAGCTATAAAATATTGTATGTATTTAGACAGTGATATCCGTCCATTGCCAATTATTGTATCTTGATTACCAATAATAAATAGATAGAACTACAGTACCATGACTAGCTTCAAAATTCTTTTACCTAGCAAAACTACTGTATGCAGGACTAATGAATGAAATCTAAAACACACACAGTAGGTGGTATTAAATCAGTGAATTCACTAAATGGCACTGGATCTCTTCATTGCAACACTTTAAAGTTAGATTTTCTTCAAACTCAAGGTCTTTTGGGTGTGAAGCACGGCACGTATGTGAAAGCATTCTTCAAAATTGAATATGATTGTTAAAATGAGATCCATTGTCATTAACACACTTGGCATGGAAGTGTTCACTTATCTTTTGTGGGCTGGTTCATCTGAATGCAAATGAATATTTTTGCCGCAACAATCTTGAATTCCACAACAGTCATACGTATTAACAAAAACCAAGAACACTTTCAAAGCTATTGTGTCCTGAAAAGGGATAAAAGCGGCAAGAGAATTTGCAAACACTGTTTTGTGCTCACTTACGTAAAAAGGTATTCGTTTTCTGCAGCATAGGGTTTATTAAACTGAAGTATATTCTCCTTAGCTCTGTTTTGTCCACTATGTTGGAAACCCATTGTTCCTTTAACAAAATACCCAACCAGGATCCTTTTTCTGTTTGTCTTTGCTTTGGTGCAGGTGTTGTGCCATCTGTGAATGTGTCCCATAACTGTTGTAGACTCTTCCCAAGGTGTGCAATAAAAATAAAGCTTAGCTCAGACAAGTCTCTCAGTCTCTTTCATCCTAACTATAGGGCGAAGGGCTTAGATAATGTCAAGCCCTATATGAAGCAGGATGATTTCTTTAAAGGATGCAGTGACAACTGGCACAGTGGACAGTTAACCACTCACTCACTTATTGTCTATACTGCTTAATACTGCTCTATACTACTGTGGTACACCCGGGACTGGGTGGTAATCCATCACAGGGCACACACATATACACACTCACACACTATGAGCAATTTGGGGAAATGTTAATTAGCCTAATCAGCAGGTCTTTGAATTATGAGAGGAAACTCACCAAGCACGGGGAGAACATGCAAATTCCATGCACACAGAGGCAGGGACCAAACCTGGCCGGGAATCGAACCAGGACCCTGGAGATGCAAGGCAGCAGTGCTAACCACTACACCACAGTGCCGCCCGTCAGTTAACCAGTCCATCTTTTTTCTAGCAACGAGTTGAGGAGCTACACCTTTTTTAGATTTCCTGAGTCTTGCACACACTAAAAAAAATAATTTCTTGTTTGTTCTGTTGATACTGTATTAACACTGGAGCTTGTAATTAATACAATTACATACTAGATTTCTCTTTCAAGTTTTTTTTTGCATGATCTTCTGAACACCACTATGCTTGCCAGCCATAGCAGTAGCTCTGTCATACTACCTTGACCATTCTGCGTTAGTGTCCCCTGCTTTGATTTCTGACTACAGCATCAGTGACTACACTGCTTATAATGCCAATCAGCTCCTTCTACACATTGCATCAGCTCTGGGTGACATGCACAATGAGGAGTGCCAGAGAATGATATAGACATACTCAATGCTGAGAAGGACATGGTTGGAAAAGGACTCATCTTCAGCATCTCCACTGGTCACCCTTTCAGTCTGACCAATATACTCAGGTTGGTAGCAGATTTTTGCAGTTTGTCCCATTACAAACTGGGTGTTCAGCACCTTCCAGCCAGTGCCTCTACTCCTGTAGATAAACTTGTAAATATGTCATAACTCCCTCCAAAAAGTCTTAATTTGGCTTAAGATTGCCAGCCATTGCCTTTCTGATCAGTGAGGTACAGAATTGGGGCCAAAGTTTCCCTTTTCTTATGCCTTATCTCCAAAGTCTGCTGTGATTTCTCTGTCTATTTAAAGACTGCTGTGGGCTTTTTGGTAGGCAATCTGAGGGTGACCACCAAAGTGCTAAAATTCTAAATGAATTGCCAAATTTGGTGCTTACAGTAAATTCACGTGACAGTTTTCCTCTAGACTTAGTGGCGGAATAGAGTATAGTGGCTCAGGCGAGGAGAACAGTAATTATGACCAAGCACATAATGAAGTACCTGGAAAGATCATTTAGATGCACAAACAGGTGTTACATGTTTTTGCCAATTACTGGCGATAGCGATACACCAATTACATAGCAAATATTAAACAGCTGTCTGCCCAATGGCATTGTGCCATCGAAATTTAAGCATACAGTAGTGCAGCAATTCCTCAAAACACCCAATTGGTGTATCTCAGTCCTCTCCAATTTTAGACAATTCGCAAACTTCCATGGTTTTTTTTAGGAAAATTCAGTGTTTTACATATATAGCTGCAACTGCATTTAAATAACAATGGAATTTTCCAATTTGTTGTTAAAGCTCTTTATGTTACTAATAGGCACATTGAAACTATTATTTTTCTGGCTTTTAGATGCTTTAAGATCTCACAGCTTTATTTGACTACAGGAACACGGAGTGGAACAGGTCAAATTTGATGGAGGGAAGTTTACTTGTAGGCTCTTGTTATTTTGTGTTTTCTTCCCATTGTAGAGTCACTTAATGATCTATTCTTGGGCTTATTTTATTTAGCCTAAATTTTTCCATTAGGTCGAATTATTAGATGTATTTTTTTTTCCTTTATTATGCAGATGATATTTAGTTTCACCCACCTAAATGGAGAGATGCACAGGTTGGTCTCAAGGATGTCAAAGCTTTGACCCATGCTCTCAGAGCCTCCTGTTCCTATTTTCTTATTTGTTCATTGAAAATATTGTTACTTGGTGGCCTGCGCGACCAAATCCATGGACAACTACGCCACGGATTTGCAGACAGGCAGATCAGACACCTGGCTGCACGCCTACTTAAGTCCCTAAGAATCGCAACGTGGCATGCAAACATTAGGTAGCACCCAGTATAGAGCAAATCGCTCTGGTATACAAAAAAAGAGTATTTGAAAGGAAAAGTACTGTATGTGTTGGAAAAGAAAAAAGAATACATAAAAGTAAAAAAAAAAAAGAGTATATTGCGTTAAAGAAGAAAAGGTAAATTTAGAAAAATAAAAAAGGGATAACCCCATTTCGAGGAGGCAAGGGAATTATTACTGCTATATTTGCTTTGGTAACTGTGTCTAATGAGTTAATAAACGCCCCGAAGGGGGAGCCCTCCCTAAAGTTTGCACAATTACTCCTGCAGCTCAGACTCACACAACTCCCCTTCTGAGTTCTCAAACAGGGGCTCTTATATAAACCACAAGATCTCACATGACTTTTAAGCGTGCGCCACATAGCAAATATACAGGAGATTAAATACATTCTCATTATGACAATACAATGGATATAAAAAGGGGGCCAAACAGTGTATTATTTTTAACTGGAATTCATAATGGCCTATAAAGTTCTAAAATTCTATTCTGCTCTGGGCTTCTTGATTTCTGATCAAATAAATGCCTAAGCTTTTATACTGTATACAGAAGTATACCGTATATAAGCTCTCAAAAAATAGTGCTGAACTAGCACTATTAGCACTATTACAATAAGTTTTTTTTTTTAAAGAAATTTATGTTTAACTCTAAGCTGCACATCTCTCTCTCTCTCTCTCTCTCTCTCTGTCTGCTGTCCGAAATGCTTGGTCTTTGACCTGGTGATCAACTGCAAATAACATTTTTATTCTAGTCTTTCAATTAGAGATTCTTCCCTCCATAACAATTTTGTAGGTTATGGCAATGTGGGATACTACAGTATTGATGGTGGCCGTATATACTTTTATCTGATGCCTCCAACTACTTCTCTAGTTCCTTTCAGAGTTCAGTTGAACTTTTGTACCGAAAGGTCTTAGAAGGAACTCTAATGTTGGATGACTTTGTCATATAGTTGTAACTAGGTTGCAACAACATCCACCCAAAACACAAAATCAGGGAAAAGTTGGTTTTGAAGGTTAGAATGAGTTTGATTAAAGAACGTTTAGATTAATTTATCTTGTGTGATGAGTGTCTATATGGTTCCAAACTTTTTATCTGCCATCTGTTATCAAAAATTTGTACACAAATGGTTTTCCAGCTGCTTGAAGTAATTTTTGTTGTTTTGTTCCTAAAAATCGTTCAAGACATTTGGAGGTCCATTTTTTTCCCCTGGGGCTCTTTGCTAAGTTTGTCAATGATGGTAAGACTGTTAAATACACCAAAACATGTTGCCAGTTAATATTGAATTACAGTTGTGCTCAAAAGTTTGCATACCTTAGGAGAATTTGCAATTGGAAAATTGCAAAAATAGAATGTGTACTATTTTTTAAAGAAAACATGACTGAGAAAGCAAAAGAAATTAATTAGATTTCTTATAGAATTCAAGTTCACACATAAGGCATAAGAAAGTGGTCCAATCATCAAACAAAACAATAAAGAAAATAAAAAAAGAATCCCTGTTCAAAAGTTTATATACATTTAGTTCTTAATATTGTTTATTGTCACCTTAAGCATCAATGATAGCATGAAGTCTTTTGTAATAATTGTGCATGAAGTCCTTAATTCTCTCATGTGGTATTGCTGCCCATTCTTTTTGGCAATATGCTTTCAGGACCTGTAAATAGTTTGATTGTCTTGCATGAACTGCACGTTTGAGATCGCCATAAGTGGCTCGATGATATTGAGGTCACGAGAGGGTGATGGCCGCTCCCGAACCTTCACCTTTTTCTGCTGTAGCCATTGGAGGGTCAACTTGGCCTTGGTGCTTTGGATTATTGTTATGTTTGAGTGTCCCATGCGCAGCTTTCGTGCTGTAGAATGCAAAGTGTCTGCCAGTATATTCTGATAGCATGCTGCATTCATCTTGCCATTAATATTGACTAACTTCCCTCTGCCACTGGAGCTCACACAGCCCAAAAACACAGGAGATCTACCACCATGCTTTACACTGTGCTGTGGATGGTATACTTTTTACCATAGGCCTTGTTGACTCCTCTCCAAACACAAAGTTAAATTTTAGTTTTATCATTACAAATGACTCTGTTCCAGAAGCTGTGAGTCTTTTTGTGCCATGGGGGCAGTAATGGCAACTTGACCATGCAGGTCGTTTGTGTTGAAGTACCTCCTTATTGCTCTCCTAAAAAAAAAAAAAAAAAAACTTTTTTCCAGAGCACGCTGTATTTCTCTCGAAGTTGTTTGCGGGTTATTCCTTGCTTCCAAAACAATTTTACTGGCAGTAGTACAGTAGATGATTATTTTTTTTTGGTCTACCTGACCATGGCTTAGTATCAACAGAACCTCTTATTTTTCCACCTCTTTATCAGAGTTTAAACAGTACTGACTGGGATGTTCAAATGTTGAAATATGTTTTTATATCCTTTTCCTGTTATATAAAGTTCAACCACCATTACGCATGGTCCATTGGCAGTTCTTTTGTCTTCCCCATGGTGCAGTATCCAGCCAACTCAGTGCATCTACTCATGAG
>JAOVVB010221779.1:0-10543 GCA_028570985.1 Heterobranchus longifilis
CCATGTCGGTCTAAATACTACGTTACACGACTTCCTGCTTTGCTCCCGCCATAATAACTACGGCCACTACAGGGCGCCGCCTAACAACAAAATGCTAATATGAGTCGTAAACTGCTGTCAAGTCTCTTAGAAACATGAGTTACATGGTCTTTTATGTTTTAACTTGAAATTATGAGATGAATGAATGTGCTGCTGAAAGTTCTATCAACTTATTAATTAATTATTTGACAATTCTCCCGAGACCCCTCTTTTTTTAAAGTAGTTTGAAGAAAATACATATGATGGAAATGTCTTTAATTCATGTTAAGACATAATTGTTTGTTGTCATAATGATGAAAGCTATGCTAACCTCTATGAAGCTTATATTGAATTCAGTCCCTACCCCATTACATTTATTATTAAGTCTTGCATGTTGTCTTTGTACTACGTCTTGTGTAAAAATGGCTTCAAAAGCAGCAACCACAGCTGTAAGTTCATTGTGTCAAATAAAGAACTGACAAGCTCAGAAAATGTAAATGTAAAACATTTAATCTAATAATAATAATAACAATACATCCAATGCATGCCAGTTTGACTAAACAGTTGCTGATTACACTTAATATCTCAAGTTAATTGAATTTGTTTTCTCTAGTTCAATTTTAAAACTCATGATGAGAAGACTTTGAACCAATTAATCAACTTAGGTTCAGTTAACTCATATTTTTAAGGCAGCAGGTGAAAATGTTTTAAAATACAGCACATCTGCAGAGAGGTTTGTGTAGGTGTGTGTGTGTGTGTGTGTGTGTGTGTGTGTGTGTGTGTGTGTGTGCGTGTGTGCGTGTGTGTGTGTGCGTGCGTGCGTGCGTGCGTGTGTGCGTGCGTGTGAGAGAGTGCTTTTACTTTGAATTCCAGTAACCTCCCCCGTCATTGTCTGTCTTTTGAACAACAGCTTACTAAATTTAAAACACTCCCTCGGTGAAGCTTTGAGCCGTGCAATTATTTCATCTACATCACTTTATTGCATTGTAATTAAAACAACAAAGTTTCCTTTGGTGACAGACTGACAGAACAATGTTCAATATCAACCACAAATTAATTAATAAAGTTAGACCTGGCTTTCAGTATAAGGAAATGAGAGAGATTTCCTACACTGTATATTTGATTATATATGTGTTAGTATCATCTCAGCGATGTTTGTTGCCCAACATCAGTCAGAATTGTCAACTTGTTACTCTGTTTATGTCAGTCTCACATTTCTTCCACTCGGGAGGGAGATTCGATTTTTGTCTTCTGACTTACAGTCTGAGCCGACCAACTTCCGGTTAGCGCTATGCTAATTTGAAAGGGGATACAATAATTAAATTGTGCAGCTCTTCTAGACTTTCCAAATGTTATTGGACCAAAGCAATCAAATTCTGATAGTGCTCATTTACCGATGGCAGCGGCTGATATTTATCTGTTGTGTTGCATCAATTTTGCACTGGCTAAATGTTGCGTTAAAAGGTTAAAAATGATTTGAAGCACTTATTTTTCCAAAAAGATCATATTTTTCATGTGAAAGAGCATTATATTAAAAGTTGATGATGATTGAATTTGTGCTCATTCAAAGTTAGTGGAATGAAATGTTGAATGACTTTAAAACAGTTCAGTTAATAAGTTAATAAGTTATAAGTTTGATGGTGGACATAATGTATTATAAGTTCAACATTCATAATGTTTTATGCCTCGATGCCAAAGTGAAGAATGAGTCCTCAGTTACACAGCGTGTTAATGTGAAGTTGTGTGTTTTGGAAAATAAAGAATTTGTCTTATACGTTAACAAATACTGCTCAAATGTCCTGATAATTGTTTTATAGTATCATACATTTATTGATTTCTTTATTTTCGTGTCATGCACACAAAGTGCCCAACCCTCATGTGTTTACAAGACACCAACATTTCTGTTGCAGTGTTCAAAGAAATCATTACATTTAATTTCATTACAAAATTAAAAGTTGTTCTACAGCTCGGTCTTAAACAAAATATGATGCTTTCTCTCCCGAGCTTGGCAAACAAAATCTGCTACAAAAAAAAAGTTTTGGCACGGAGGTATAAAACATTATGAATGCTGAACTCAACCGCTTAAAATACTTTATAAACCTTGTTATAAGTTGTCATGCACGATTATAAACATGTATAAAGAATTTTATAAAGCCTTATAGACATGACCTTTAAGTAAAAGGTTACCACAAAAACTTTATAGATTTTCTGACGAATTCAAAAGGATGTTTGATCATTATTCTTCCAAACTAGGGCTGCACAATATATCATCGTGAAAGACTGCGACACATCGCAACAAACAGGGATTTGTTTAAGTTAGTTTAATGTACCATTAAAGTAACAAATGGAAAAAAAAAAACCCCACTTAGGACAAGACACAGTCTAAAACTTGGCAGACGATTACTCCACTCTCATCTTATCCCCAAACTTCTGAGTTCCTCCTTGGCTGTGAGAACAGTCCAAATTAATATCTACAGTAACGCCATTTAAACAGTGTCCTTCTGTCACAGAGCTGGCACTGACATTTCCATTCTGTCGTCATGCTGATCACCTTGTCCTGGCCATTTTTCTACCGCTTCCTCAAGTCTATTTTTACTCTTTTGTCAAGGTGGATGTATTGGCAACTCGCCAGCAGCTCTGTCAAGGTTGCTGCACCTCGGTTTCTTTGTGCATCTCTACATCTACTTTATTGTACCACCACAGCGCTAACATTGCAGCTTTTATCAAGCTATTCATGATTCACACCTGGGTGGCTGATGCATCGCTGGGACCTGGCAGGAAGCTAAAGGTTAGAAAAGAGCTTTGGGCTTGTATATGGAAGGTTGCTGGTTTGTATGGAGGGCAGAGAACAGACATACATAAATTAAACCTTTATTCTACAACCATCTTTTCTTGATGAGTCGCTAAGTGCTTCTGTTTGAACTGTGTTCCAAAAGAGGTCAATTTACTAAATCAAACATATAAGACGGTTTTCCTCTCACAAGAAGACAGACGTCTCTCGTTTTCAGCCATTTTCAGACTAGGGACGGTAATGTCGGTCTGCTGGACGGTCGGTCGATCGACCGCTTTGGTCCAGACTGAAATATCTCTGATTGGTACAAACGTTCATGGTGCCCAGAGGATAAATCATGACTTTGGCGATCCCCGAATATCACATCTACCAAGCGGATTGGCCCAGAAATTCATGGTTCCCAGCCAAGCTGCAACCTCTGGGGCTGAAAAATTAAAGTGGAAGTGCCAAAAACTGTGGCCACTTGAGGCTGGCTCCAAAAGCGAGTCAATCCCCATAGACCCCCATGTGAAAATGCCAAACATTATAGCAGAAATAAAAATGTTTACCGCCTGGTACAAAAAACTGTTTAGGTCTTTTTCCATTTAAATTATATTAAGGCTTAAAGTTATAGGCTTCATTTGGTCTGCCTCAGCTCCATCTTTGCACCTCTTTGCCCATTTTTGAATTAGCCGGGAGTTAGGCGGCGTCATGCACTGCCCAGATGGCGTCGGCTCTTCAGAAAACTATGGGTGATATCACGGAGACAACGTCCTTGTTTTATACAGTGTATGATCTCAGCTAGCTCCTTATTAAGTAGGACATTACATTGGCCATTATATTATCTCCCACACTGATTTTCATAACTCATTCAATCACTGATCCCTGTGATGACTATTTAGCTGCAGCCTTCCTCTTGCGATATGAAAACATGCTTGAAATGTTTTTTCTTCAATGAAAAACAGAAAACATCTTCTTTTGTACTCGCTTTGCTTTCCAGACTTGAAACACACATAAAAACAGCCCAGCATCATATTTTATTTACCAGCACATTATTCAAACCAGAGAAAGTAACTGTGACTGGGCTCATTTACATCTTTAGTAAAATACCTGCTAAATTGTCAAATTGTGGTGACACAAAATTTTGTGAACCTGATGGTAATTTGCGGCAGGCGTAGTAAATATACCCTGTTGTCTTGTTAGGTAAATCTAGTGCAAGATACTCGAATTTATGCTCTCATTTTCATTTGGTGGTGCACACATTTGAACAAACCAGCTGACACCTTTGCCTCATGTTGAGAAATGATGCAATATATAATATATTGTTTGTTTATTTAGTTTCATGTGTTGGATTAAGCTTTTGATGCAGAACATTAGATAAATATTCTGATAAAAAATGTACTGTACAACTCAAAAGAAAAACTGTGCTAAAGCCGGGTTTTAAAATCCGAGCCGATCTTGAAATCTGGTTGCATCACACCAAACTTCTCAGATGTTCTTCTCTCTAATCTCAAACATGCACACACTAAAGGATTTGAAAATAATGGAGCATCACACACTACAGGATATTATTAAGATTATCGTGCTGGAGGCATGAATGCATCACCTCACGTGATCTCATGCGGACGCAGATGTAAACAACACGGAGACTGACGTGTCGCAACAACTTGCTGGATTAATGCTTTGCAGTGAGAAAAAACTAAAGCAGAACGTTAAATGAGTCTGGATGAGAAACTATTTGGGGAGACGCGGTCAACACAGGTTGTTAATTCTTCAGAGAGAACTGGAGGTGAGGGGAGTTTTAATATCTGTTGATGGTAGCATGTTAGCTAACGTTAGCCTCAAGTGCTAGACCGTTGCTTGGTAACACAGTCAGCTGCTCTGTACTGACGTAACACTACTCGTAATCATCCAGATTTTAAATCCTAAATGTCAAACATGTTTGATAATTATCGGGGCGAACGGATCGGCAGGTTTAAGATTGGATCTGTAAATCGCTCACATTAGCAGATGATCTGGGATCGGGAGGGGTGAACCGTGGATAAATCGGCCCGAAACTCCTGTAGTGTGAGCCAGGCATAAGATCTCATGGCTTCTAATTTTGGTAATATGCAGGTTGGAGTGATACCCCGCGTCAGTCGAGAGGCTCTCCCATATTGTATGTACACATTTCAGACCTATTCACACACTTTTTATGCAATGCACTTAGATCTCTCACTCGTAATACGCTAACACACACTCTGTAGGTCGGAAAAGCAAGAACATTTGGGTAAAATGTAGGGCAGTGAATGAGACACGCTCCCACCTGCAGCTGCTATTGAGAACAAAACACTTCACCCCAAAACTCTGCCTGAAGAGCTCAGTGAAGTGCACAGTAGTAAAAGACTGGTTGTTCTGGGCATCTGCCGGGTGTGAATGTGTGTGAATGTGTGTGACTCCTTGTGACTCCGTGTGAAGCAGGTTGTCACTGAACACATGCACAAAAAGATGAAAACTGCAGCGAGAGAACGACTGCCATCTTGTTTGGAGGTGAAACTGCGTTTGATCCGGACTAGTTTGAGTCCTGGGGGAGCGTAAACGTATTAACCAGCTGCATGAAGCCGTTTATTTCCCAGAGGAACGTATGCCGATGCGCCACATCTCCATAATGCCACCTCGGGGGAAACTGTCAACTGAGGTGATGTGGTTTGATGTGGCATATGTGCAGGCGTGACCGGCAGATTTGATGTGTGTTTGACTGCACGTGTCTTGAAGACATTAAGTGTTTTTGGACCAGAGGAACTTTTACACAGTTCTAAGAACCCTCCTTTTTCTTGTGTCCGCACTGTAAGAACTATGAACGATCGTCGCACACGCTGGTCGCAGAAAGAAATCAAGGCTGTTAAATGAAGGCTGAGACACGCTCTGTGACACATGCGTATTATAACTGGAGCTGCATGTGTTGTACCCCAATGATTTGACTGATTTGTGACTTCTCCTTGAAAGAAATCAGGAAATCATCTGCTCGAGAAAATGGAAGGAAGAGTTGAAATCTGTTAATAATGAAACAACGTAATCATAGTATTTCTTGCTAGCTAGTTTTCCTTTTTCTCCCAGTGTGTCAGGAGCGGGTGGGCTTTACTGCAACCGCGTGCACATTCTCAATGTTTGTATAGAGATAATTGGTCTGTAGTTGCAATAGCACCCCCTGTGTTACAAGTACCCCTGGTGGAGAATCACTGGTGTAGATCATCAGTATTTCATTGATCATAGATCAGTCATACTCGAAGTCTTGCAGTCTCTCAGCGGCAACGCCATCAAGACACATTCCTGGAACATTTATAGAAAACTAATGAATGCAGATACTATGATATAGATATATGGATACTTTACACTAATGGTGTACGTAACAGATCAAACAGTTAGAGAAGAAAGACTGAGCTGAAATCATCTGTTTCAAACACCTTGAAGAAAAGTAGCGTTTGGTGAGTGACCCTTTCACAGAGGCTTTAAATCCTCTCATCGTTGCATGGCAGATAGAAGCAATCCCCACGGACGAGAGAGCCGGCAGGATGCTCAGCATGTGTGTATGTATGTGTGTGTGTGTGTGTGTGTGTGTGCATGTGTAAGCTGACTACCACACCTGACGCTGACTAAGAACTGCAGTGCTGGATAGTTAAAGACCCTCGTGTGCACTGAGCTGGTGGCCAGCCGCCACTCAAACCGAGGCTGGGCTTGCTTGCTTTCTCTCGCTATTTTTCACTTTATGCATGTTGATAAAGTATGATAATATAGCTGTCCGTTATATCACACCAGCCCACGGGGTATATCACTCAGAAAGACATTTCATGTTACATAATCATTCCATTTACATATCGTTTTGCATAAAAACCTTAATGCATGGTGTTGTTAAGAGTGCCCTGCCATATTATCTCAAAATGCCAGCTGTGAGCAAACACATTCAAGAAAGCAGTGAAGGAGATCTGATTGTCAGCCAGGTGTTGAGAAGGTTTGGTCTGAAATATCAGTCTTCTTTTGCTGTTTTCTAATAATGTCAGAAAAACTTGATACCGCTCCATCTGACTGACTGTAACCACCCACCCAAACACCGGAGGAGGACTGATATCTCTGGTCCACCCGACTCTCTCATCTCAACTCAGAACGACCTTGGATGCTCGAATGTAAAGCGCTGCCCTCGCAATGTTGTTTAACAATATTCGATTCAGAGTTTTAGGCTTTGATGCTCAGGTGAATAAAGTTGTTCAGCAATGTTTTCCATAGCTAAGAAATATATCTGAAATAAAGCATTTCTTTATCCTCTGCAGACCTGAAAAGGTTATCTGTGGCTTTATTTCCACTTGAAAGACTACAAACTCTCCCACAGTAACTGTGGCACCAGTCAACATGTAACTCCTGTTACATATAGTTCAATAGTTGCTGGTTACATTTAGTTCAATGCATTGTCATGAACGGGCCGTATAATATCACACGAAAATGTATGCACAACAGTTTGTGTATCATGTGTGTTTTCCGTGGTGTTTTCTGTCCGTTTTAAACACATGCACGTTCCGCCCTCCACAGTGTTTTCTGCTAGGTTTAGGTAACAAAATGATTTTGTATGGTTATTAAAAAACACTAGCATAACTTGCATTAAAATCGTTTGTTCCGTTTTAAATTAACGTTGTGAAACAGGACTAATTCGTTAGGGTTCGGCAACAAAACGACTCGGTATGGTTAGTAAAAAAAGCACTGCGATTGTATTAAAATCCCTACTTCCGTGTAATAAATACAGCCGTCACACACAAAAACACAACGAATACTGGACGCTGCAAGTGTCTGTAGTTAGTCAGTTGAGTTTGAGTGGATTCAGTGTTGTCTCAAATCGCACAAGGCCGTTATGCACTTACTAGAAATGATGATCGCAATATTTGACCACTTTTTCTTCTTGGTGGCTGCATCATCCGCTAGTTAATAACAATCAAAAGCATGGCTGGAGTCAAAGATGTCAGAAATACAGATGCCAATTCTTTGGGTTGATTCATATCAGATATAAACATTTTGGTACTTTTGCTTTGATTTAACTGTCTCAAACCCGGGAGAGTCTGTGGTGGTGATGAGGAGGAGGAACAAAAGGCAAAGACCAACAACTGCACAATCCAAAGGTATCATCATGCTTTCTGACAGTTATTTGATGACTCATCTGCATTTCAGTCAAGTTACGCCAAGCCTCGGATTTGGTTTTTCGCTGATTAAACACTTCCACTTTGGGGGTAAATTCCAACAACTTCCAAGAAGCAACTCTGATTTCCAGTATGATAATGAGTCATTGTTTGCAAAGGCTAAAATGCACAAAATATTCAGTACATATAAAACAGTTTAGCAAAGTGCAGCATTATTCACGTCTATTGATCCAACCCAGCGGACATGCAGCTTTGTAAAGCGCTGCACTCGTTTTCAGGAGGCCTCTGTGTCCACGTCCATCAAAAACCCAACAGAACGGCGTAACAAACCATTTGTATTCATTCGCAGTTCCAAAGGCAAGACAGGCTGATGATTCAGCAAATCTCTCAAAACACAAGCCGGGGCTTCTTAGGGCCGGAGTTTCACTTTTTCCCAGGGACTGAACCATAAGGTTTCTATACTGTCACCCTGCCCATTAACACTGCTGCTCCAGCTCACACTGATGCAAAACACCTCTGTTATTATAACACTCTAAATGAACTCTTATCAAGATAGTGAAGAAGCTACTTATCAGCAATAGACTGTGTGAATTCATTTCTGAATCCAGCTTTTCTTCATCATACAGTTTAAAAAGGCAGTAAAATATCTTTCAAAATGCCTTTGCGACTTTTCCTGGACACACTTACTGTATTTCTTCAAATAGAAGCCGGGTCTCGAATAATGGCCCGGGGGTGTGGTCGACACAAACAAATAAAGGGTGGAGAAACTCCCGGCGGCTGTCATATTTGCATGCCAACTAATCATAATGAATATTCCCATTGCTTTTAATTTAATTCAACAATAATCATGCTATTTTCAACACCTCATTGTTCTGGATTACTCATCTAAAGTGTTCTTGTCCAAACAAAAGAAATAAAGGCCTTGCCTTCTAATACAAGCCTGCTACAAATAAAGACCTGGAACCCTCTGCAGTTGAGGTAAATAAAGGCCCCAGTCACTATTTGAGGAAATACGGTAATAAATCATTTTTTTTCCAGATTGTTCGAAATCAGAATAAAACTACACTTGACAGCTTGCCAGCCCTCACTAGGAAAATCCAGGGCAGCGGGCTCAATTCAGGTTGGCAGCTCTTTCTTGTGTTGATGGAACGAAAAAAAGAATTGTGCAGGTTGCTGGTTGGACTCATTTTACTGCACATTAAGATCACAGACTCAAAGGTCAAAATGCTCCAAATCAGTGGTGAGTCTACATGTATGTAAGGCTCACTCCTGTAATCATATGAAAACACAAATATAGGAGTGAATTCAAAGTCAGAATACAGCACACAGCCTAGAGTTGGTGCACTGACAGACTGGGATATTATTTTGCCAGAAATACTACAAAAAGAAGCAACACATGAAGATGATGGGCTTGTTTCTTCCATATGCACGTACAAACACATGCATCTATTTCAAGTGATACTGCAGCAATACAATCACCTATTTAGGCTTGCAAGTCTGTAAAGTTTGTATTTTCCTTTTTCAATGGATTATCACAGAGAGGAAAAAACATATAAAACATCCATAAAGCCAGCTGTGCAAAATTCTCAAACCAGCGAAATCCATTTAGCCGCTGGCCATCCATCCATGCCTCAGTATGTTCGGTCTGCAAGTCTGCAAAATGCGGCTAAATAACACTAAATGGAATGGTAAATGGACTGCATTTATAAAGCGCTTTTCTAGTCTTTTTGTGTTGTGTTATTGCCCTCCTTGAAGCTACAAAGACAGACAGAAGTGGAGCATTTTAGGTCTATTTTGGCAAAACAATCATTAGATGTGGGATGCAAGAGAGTTAAGCAAGAATAACAAAAAGCTGGCTCCACTTGCAAGGCTGTCATTGGTATGCATATTTTTAAAAATACAGGTTATCACATACAGCTATAGACTATGTAGAGCACAGGCACCTAGTTTAATAGGCCTAATCAGTTTCTGGACAGATAGAGCAGAAAAGTTTGCAAAGTAATTAATGTGACCCTGCTGTTTGTGCTTCCTGACATCAGCTGTCATCATTCTGTTTCTCCCCCTCGTATGGAGAATGGACTCTGCCAAAATTAAAAAATTAAAAATGACTTCATGATAAATTACACTGAATTTCACTACTTTCTTCTGCAAGTAAAGTTACATCGGGATGACTGCCGGTTCCAGCGCTACTTGAGGTTCAGATTATTATTTTTAATCACATTAAACAGATCAAAGGTATGCCAACATGACTACAGCATGATGCAGATTTGTAAAAAGTATGAAATTTGTCACGTCTGTATGCAAGACGAAAAGAAAACAACTTTTGAAATGTTTGTTTTCTGAATGGAGTTCGGATAGCTCAGGGCATGAATGCAGCCGATACTACAGCAGTATAAACCCAAAATAAACACATTTTGCCGTGATATGATGCAATAAACTGATAAAAAGTATGCTGAAATAACATTATCATGATGAAGATTAGTAAAAAGTATGAATTCATGTTTTGTCATGGCTGTCCACAAGACTACAAGTAAACAACTTTTAAAATGCTTGTTTTCTGAATGGAGTTTGGATCCATCAGAGCTGTGCTGTGCAG
>JAOVVB010221827.1:0-24374 GCA_028570985.1 Heterobranchus longifilis
CCATTATCGGGATAATCGTGAATATCCTCACAAACTGACTGCAGTTTACTACAGTGTCCTATCTGTGATGCAATAAAAATGTTTCTTAAAAAAAGTTGCAGTGTTTCAAGAAAATATAATATTTTGAGAAAAAATAGACAGAATGTTTTGAGAAAAAAGTCGCAGCCCAATCTTTATAGAAAAAAACTCAAAATTTTATGAGAAAAAACACGTCATGTTTCAAGAAAAAGTCACAATTTTATGAGAATAAAGTCACAACAAATCAACATGTAAGGTAAAGTGATTCCAGTGTGTTTTATTGCCGATTTAAGAGTTTTAGGCATATTTTGTTGATTATCGGGATAATATTGTGAATCGCAATTATTTATAACTTTCAAGGCCTTGATTTTTTTTCTCTCCAATTTCTAAAACTTTAAAGGATTTCAAGGGACCATACCATGGTATATTTCTGGCCTGGATGACTTGTCAGGACGGAAACACTCACCTTGTCGGGCTCTTCAGTGGAGTGGTACCCGGAGGTCAGCAGCATGTCAGCCAGAGCCGGGCTGCTGGGAGTGTCTGTGGTGGAGGAGGAGCGTGGGCGTCCAGCCTGCAGCAGGGCTTCATGGGTGCTGCGCCGGTGGATCTGTGGGCTACCTTTCTGGGGAGGATCCCCAGGGCCCCCCACCTTGCTGCGGCGGCTCTGCAGGCTGGTGCCTCGCTTCATCATTGGGGGCGCACCTCTGAACTGCTGCCGAATACGGCTCAGAGCTGCGGGAGGGGCGGAAGCGGCAAGGTTGTCAGAATCCAAAAGGAGGGCCAAGGAGGCGGGAGCGTCCCCTACTTCTGACCCTACATCAGTGGGTTCGGAGGGAGGGGCGCCTGTGCAGGACGAGACGGAGTCATGTGGGGAAACGGAGGAGCGTCGGCGCTGTGGCTGGAAGAACTGCTTCAGGCCATGGCCCAACGCTCCCATGTTCTCCAGGGCATTATGGGTGATTTTGGACAAGCCATGCTCTGACTCCGACGCCCTCCTGCCGACCTCCGGCTCCGCTCGGCCTCCTGTGTCCGGCTCCTCTGGACTCTGCTCACTACTACCCTGATCCATCAGAGACCTCCAGTGTCACAGTGAGGTTCTACTCGGGGGTGCAGGGGACTAGCTACGCCCCGTCGACACCCCCCCCACCCTGAGCGACTGGTTGAAAGCCGGGAAGCAGAGGGGACGGCGCTCAGTTGGGCCTTTTGAGTGGACATGCATCTGTGGCCTGGCTCAATGTCATGCTTGTCTACCACAAAAGGAAAATAAAATGAATTATGACATGCAGCAGTGGAGTGATGAACATAATAATAAGCAGCAGAATATGAAACAACACCAAGCAACATAAACTGGGTTGACACAGACATGACCACTTTTGTTTTTTTACAGTTCAACATGAGAAGGTTTCTTGTTCATTTTGTCCAGAAATCAGAGTTTGGCAAACAATTAAAGGGATAGTTTGTGTGTTTTGAAGTGTGGTTGTATGAGGTACTTATCCACAGTCAGTGTATTACCTACAGTAGCTGGCGGTCGGTATACCCCCAGTTTGGAGAAGCAGACAAGCAATGTACTGCTGTGGATGGGGTCAGTAGCTAAACGTATTTTAGTCACCTAAAGAAAGGACCACCTAAAAAAATCTATCAATTTAAGTGTAAGCTATATTTAGAATATTTTCACCGCTTTTCCTTGCCGTCAGACAGCCCTGTTTAAGTTTATGTGGGAGGAAGTGAAGTGGTTATATCGCTCTCGTAAAAGCCACCAGACTCCTTTGACAAAAACAGTAATTTTACCTTGTAGAATGGGAGTTTCTGGTCTAAAACATTCTAAATATAGGGTACACTTAAACTGATTTTTTTCTTTAGATGGCTAAAATACATTTTGCTGTGTGACCCCATCCACAGCAGTACATTGCTTAGCTTCCGTGCCTGTCCTCCTGTCTGCTTCTCCAAACTGAGGGCGTGCCGACCACCAAATACTGCAGGTAATACACTGACTATGGATAAATACCTCATACAACCACACTTCAAAAAAATCTGAACTATCCCTTTAATGATTGAAAAAAATCTATATTTTCTCTGTGCTGAATGAAAACAGTAGGTATCCATTGTAGCTTAACAGCATGTGGCATGTCTGACAGTGCCAACCCGCCCCGGTAATGCAAGAACACAAAGTCTACAAAATAAACAAGCTTTGAGAACAGTTTCTGAAATGTCAAAGTTTGTTATATTGCACATGTTGAAGGTCAATGCCTTGGGCTGTTTCTAGAAATCACTTTCCATTGTTTATTCCTGGGCATTCAAGCCTGAGTGTACAAAAGCCCTCATGGTAGTTAAATAATTACATTTCAGAAAGTATTCATTATGGAAAGTAATAATCAACAAAATTGAGAGTGCTTGGGTGATGCTAACAGAGACTACAGTGTGAAAAAAGTAAATGAAATTCTAAACGGACAGTGATTATTATCCAATTCTCATGTGATTAAGGTGTTCATCGATCCACGGAGGTCTCCTCTTTGCATCTCATTTTATAACAAGGCTAAATCCTGTAATGTAAAGGACCATGCCAAGACTTTGGCTCTCAGATGACAGATTATATAAAAGCCTTTCGGTTTACCAACATGTAATGAGACAAGGAGAAAGAAAGCAAGAGAGAGGGTGAGATAGAGTGTGACAGAAAGCTTACCATCAGCCCGGCTTCTCCTCTACTGACTCACAACTCACGATTGGCTAGATAAACAGAAATAGAAACAAAAAAAAAAACCTTAAATAATATGCTCCATACAACAGAAAGGGAAATGGTTCAAAAATATGCATGCTGTAGCATTACACAGAAATAAACACAGACCTTCAACTCTGTAGTAACTGGTAATAATGAGGAATACCAGACGAGACTTAAAAGCTTCTAACATGCTGACTGTATGAAATGGTCAACGACCTAATGGACCTTTGTTTCAAATCTTTAAGAGCCAGCAGTAAGTCGATGCAAGATGAGCCTTGTTATGTTATAATGGAAACTATTGTACATTACAGCATACATGACATGACAACATTAACATGACAGCTGCAGCTCTAGATACTGTTCAACTAATACTAGTTCTACATAGAAACAAACACCAAAACAAAGGCGCTGTCACTGCACAACTCATCTGGAGCACGTACTGTGTGTGTGTGGGGGGGGGCTTCGCCTGAGAGAGAAACCTCCTGTCCTCCTTTTCTCACAGGCCAGTGAGCCAACAAATGTGCACACTATCCTTAGATACAAACATCTATTTTTACATTTTTGATGATTTCTCACATAGGCATGGGACGATATGAAGATTTCATGTCACGATTATCCCGATAATCAACGAAATATGCTTAAAACTCTTAAATCGGCACTAAAACACACTGGAATCACTTTACCTTACATTTTGCTTTGTTGTGACATTTTGTCTCGTAAAATAGTGACTTTTTCTCTTTTTTCTCAACATTACGACTTTTTTCACATAAAATTGTGACTTTCTCGAAACAGTACGTCTTTTTTCTCGAAAACATTACGACTTTTTTCTCAAAACATTTTACGTTTTTTTCTGTAAACATTAGGCTACGACTTTTTTCTCAAAATATTACAACTTTTTTCTCGAAATATTACGACTTTTGTCTCAAAATATAACAAATATTTGTATTGCATCACAGACAGGACACTAGTTTGTTGTTTATTACGGATCCCCATTAGTCATAATGGTAGTGATGACTATTTTTCCTGGGGACACTAGTACATTGCAGTCAATTCATGAGAATATTCACGATTATCCCGATAACGGAAATTCACCACAATCAACTTATTGTGAGTGTTTTTAATCGCGATCCACGATAAAATCCATTATCGTCCCATCCCTATTCTCATATGATCAAATGGACATCGGCTTTAAAAAGTACAGTACCTGCACTTCTAATATTTGACACCATCAGGTCCAAGACCAAAACAATCCTAAAACCTCAAACCCAGATGGCAGGTAGGGCGATATGGAGAAAATCAGTTATCACAATATATATCGTAGGGTTGACTATTGGTGCTTTCACAAAATATTTACACAATTCGATTTTTGATCAATGATCATCAATAATGTGGAGATATGACTAAGTGGGTACAAGCAAATAACAGAACAACTAGAACAGTAAGTCCAGAAAATGACATCACTTTACTGTAATGCAGCCTTTAAAACCAGGAAAAGACAACACATTTCATATTACGATATCCAAAATCTAAGACGGTATCTACTCTCATGTCACAATATCGATATAATATTGATATATTGCTCAGCCCTAAGGCAGGTATTGTTTTGTTTTGGGCTACTATAAATTGTTCTGTGTTTAAATTGAAAGATTTGCACATTTATTAAGAAACGCATTCATTTTTTCATGATGATGAAGATCTTGCAAGCTATAACTTCAAGCATACCCATTTCCAAAGCCAGAAACATACACAACTCATCCAGTTGTGTTATGCATCTGCATGCTTGAATCACATATTGTTAAATTAAACCTGAATTACACCCGTTACTAACAGAACAAGTCTTGTGATTTCATAAAGACCAGAATACATAATTTCTCAACAGTAAGTTTGTGATGAACCCTCTTTTAGACGGGCTGTTTAACAATATCGAGAAGCATGTTTGTGATCTAAAGGAAATATCTAAAGCCTAAAGTGATGGGTCTGACTATGGAGAATATGGATTATTTTGCAGACAACTGGAAAAACGATTCCACGGGTCAGCAGAGCTACAAAGTATCACTTACCAAGCCAGCAGCACAATCTAGCACCAAAAACACTATGAAATGCTCCATTAGTGAAATACAGTGACTCATTACTGCTGGTCCTGCTGTTAGATCTGCAGTGTTGGATAAGAGAGCACTCTGTTAAAGGGTAGGTGGTAGTGAATAGTACAATAAGAAAAAAAAAAAGAGTATCGTTACCGAGTATTGCTGGTCAACATGCTTGAACAAAGGTTTCATTTTTAAATTATATTACTCTTCATTCAGTGACTGCAGCTCATTTCACTCATTACTCAAAACAAATGAAAACATCAATATATCATTCACATCAAGCATCCCTCCCTCTGTCAGAGCAATACTGTAATTACAGACTGGTAACTGGGGCTGGGCAATATATCAATATTATATTGATATTGTGATATGAGACTCGATATCGCCTTAGATTTTGGATATCGTAATATGGTTTTAAAGGCTGCTATTCTATTATTTGCCTACTCATCAGAGCAGGTTTTTATGGCTGCTGCTTTAAAACTCAGATACCAGGTATAGGTGCACATCTTACTGGCTCTCATATACATGTTAAGGCTATTAATTATATCATATACAGCCGATAGAACTATGTAGCCACTAAGCTTCATCTGTGGATGCCTCCGATCAGAAAAGCAGTTACTCTTTAACCACGTTTTCTGATCCTGAGTCACTGATCATATAGACAGAGACGGACTCATCCGGTGACTCAGTGCGACGTATTGCAGTAGAAACTCAAGACAAGACGAGAAGACATAGGAACAGACAGTCCACGCAGACATGGAACTATATATCCCTCATCTACAATGAAAATACAATGACGCCCGACTCCTCCAGGCTGAGGGCAAAGTGTTCTCTTCAAAGTGGGTCAGCCAACATTCGCCTATCACTCTCTCTACATGCAATGCTCCAAGGTCACACACCATCTCCAGAGACTAGTGTTGTGCATGTCTAACAGCATTTAACTTTTACTTGTGTTAAAGAAACATTTCTTCAAAATGAGGTCCAATTTTGATCTGGAACCAGTGTGTCCTCCTGGGACACTGCTACAGCCTATACATGCTTTATTCCAATATTCCTACATCTGCAGATATCACTTAAGATTAGCACTCATTACTTTCAGATTTTGTTTACAAAAGAAATCGAATTATTCATGTTCATATTGAATATTGAAAATAGGATGAAAACCATATACATTTAGTAGCTTCTTTGCATTGTGTCATTTTTCTCCTCACTTTCTATAGTGTCTTCTTGCAGCAGGTAACACTGCATTTTTTATTGCATAGAAACATGTGGGAGGAAATTAGTGTAGACTCATATTCCTCTTTAAAAAGAATAATTAAAAGAGCAATACATATAATAGTAATAACAGTATTGTTCAGCGAACATCTGTAAAAACCAAAAGCGATTAGCTTTAGTTACGATAGAGATACAAACAACTCAGCAAGAGTCCAAGTGCAGATAAACATACCTTCAGATGTGGTCATCAGCAGATGATTGGTGGATCTATTAACACAGGAAGATGCTTAATCCAAATTAATTTCCAGCACTGCTTCCTCTGGGTAATTCTTACAAATGGAAAACTGGTGGGATAGCTGTCAAACTTTAGTCAGCTGTTTCCATGGACATTTAGAAAAATCACATGCTGCAAAGAAAAACAACAAAGACAAGACAGCGTGAGAAACAGTTTGTTATGAAGCAAATTCTGACATTTTGAAAGGGACAATCTCAGACACACAAGTGACGTCCCGATTTAATAAAATGTTAGCGGATCGATCTATTAATCTTGTATTCAAGTCTCCAGTAATTGTTGTTTTTTAATGATGTTCTTCTATATGACCTATTGAAATGCTATAGGCTGTCGCGACTATGGTTTAACCTCAGTATTACTCAAGTATTTTACATGAAAATGTAGATGGGCTAGAATTCTCATGTAAGACAGCCATCATATCAGTTTGATGCTGCTGTGTATAAATCAGCTGCCCAGACTTGATTGCTGGGCCTGTCCACCTCAAACTGAATAAATTCAAAATATGAATCAATAGTCAAAATACACAGTGAGCGGAAAGCAGAAAAACAGGAAAATATGCTCCATTGATGCGTCAGATATTTATACCATCAGGGCCTCAAGTCAGATGTTATTTTAAGAATCCTCACATCCCACTTGTTACCAATGGTTTTGTATTGGTATATACTCATATTGTAGACTATAGAACTATCATAACATGTATGCAGTCTATGAGAACTATCTGTAATACAGTATAAACTGAATGTATTCAGCCTCTCTGACTAATAAAAGTCACCATCATCACCCACACAATATTTCCACTGTTAACAGAATAAACCCTCATAGTGCAAAATATGGAAAATAAAATCGAAATAAACAAAAAATGAAGTTTCTGTAGAACGTCATGTTGTTGATTCAACATCTAAACCAATCAGCTCTTTGATCAAAGGAGAGGTTTTGCTGTCAGTGTGGCGGAGAGCAAAAGGCTCCAAAACCTGAAGTTATGGCTCAGTTTGCACAAATTCACAGCAAGTCGAGATAAAGTTGGACAGAAATCTAACCGACACGCATTGCCATACGATTTCAGCAAACAAAAGTTAGCCATTAGCTGGAGAAAATAGTAAAACATCTTGGAAGCTAAAACCCAGATATTATTATTATTATTATTAGTAGTAGTAGTAGTAGTTGTTGTTGTAGTAGTTTGCACAGACCAGAGCTAGGTTAATAGGAGTAAATATTGGACTTACATTCATTAATGCTTAGGCCCTATTTATATCTGCTGGATGTGTAATTAGGCAACTGTTCACTAACATGTTAACCATAACAACTTTATAAAGCAATAATATATCATTTTTTCAAATAGTTGTGGAGGTATTCTGCCCCCAAGTAGCAAAAAACAAACAAACAATGAATGCAGGTTCTCAATGACAACCCCACAGGATACCTTGTGTGTCCAATAAATTAAAGAACCAAATCTATTTCCCGATCACAACTTGAGATTGAGTATGTTTACTAACGTGCTGTTAAATGTATCTCCTTCTTTCAAATGAATGAAACAGACTGTAATGCAGCCCATTGCAAGATGTGATAGTTGAGGGTGATAATAATAACAATAACAACATTTGAAGTGATTATTCAACCCAAACAAACCAGCACAGCTATGTTTACAAGAAGCTCATACAAGTCTGTGTCTTCATAGCTTAAATGACTAAATGAAAACACGTTTTAATGTTGTAGCCTCCAGCAGCACAGGCCTCCACGGCGTTTTAGCTTAATTACTTGTGTAATGTTAATTAATGGTGCCGAATAGCCCCTTGGGAATATCTGAGTGACATGAACCATTTTCCTGTAAAAGCACAACTGAGATAAAATGACTCAACGTGATGATTAAACATCAACAAATTGTAAACGCAGCAATGTACAATGTAGCCTGTTCATACAAGCATATGTCTGCATGAATACACGGATACAGTCATAGGCTACGTGCATTCCGATGAGGTCATCACCACCCCTTCATAATAACATTTCGCGTAAAAAATAAAGTTTCATTTGCTTTAGTCTATTAGCGTTACGTTAAACACAAACTTTCATTAAAACACACTCACGTTAGAAAGCTTACTATCGCCACACAGCTTAGGTTGGTTAATGCAATCACTCAATGGGTTAACGTTACAGGTGCATTCGGTGTCATTACATGTAGGGTAACAGTAGTACACGCGTATGCTTAAAAATTAAAAAGCAGATGCCGTGATAAAGTAAGTCATGTACACAAATACTGGGCTGTATTTATGAGTAACGTTAACAAGTTACTGCAAATAGTCTGAGCCCAACGGTTTAACGTTAGCTAGAGATAAGAAGAGGATGAAATTAGCAGCTCGCTAGCCAACGTCCGTAGGCCTGGCCTTTAAAACACACAACTGTAGGATATATTTGCTTAAAACGTCAATGTAGTTTATCGTTTTATTGTCGGGTGGTGCTAACCGTTGTGGTAGATAAGGTCAGGATACATCGTTGACCCCGTTTTGATGTCTTGTCTGCTCCTCTTGTAGCTAGCAGTACAAGCTAACGTGGTGCGCCGGGGGCTGTTCGTTTTACAGTACAGGGCACACCGGTGCTGCGTTGAGGGGCGGGGTCATAGTGTTATGTTGCTTTATGTGTAGGCTGCATTATAGTCTGTTTTCTGAATATTTAGCATGTGTAACATCTGCCTTTATCACAACCAGAGCATTTACCATTTCAATTATTTAAGCAGTTTGTGTTGCTATTTCTATTATATTTTATACAAATGGATGGATAACAGGTTTCAATAAATGGCAGAACAGGTTTTACAAATTATGTATGCTGCTATAGAGAACAGAGGATAGGATTTTAGGATTTTAGGATCTGTGTATTCCTGCACTGAAAATTTGTACTGCCCCGACACTGTACATACACAACAGCTACTTTTAAATGCATTAGAAAATAAATAAACAGTTTTTACTTATTTGTATTTACATTTTTAACTGCAATGTCCACATTTTTCTATTTATATCTTAAGTTATCTTTATTTATCTGTGAATATATAGGCCTTTACTGTATATGTATATAAAAAGAAAACAAAAGATTTTTATCTCTGATCACTGCTGTATCTGCTAATAAACAGACTCAAAGTGTTTTTTTACATTCAACTTCACTAGTCAACCCCAACATTAGGCACTATACTCATTTGAATGCATAGTCTTTATTTAGAGCTGCAACCATTAGTCCATTAATCGATTAGTAGTCAATTGACAGAAAATTAATTGGCAACTATTTTGATAATAGAATAATCATTTTTTAAGCAAAAAAAGCCAAACATGCTGGTTTTATGCTTCTTAAATGTGAGAATTTTACACGTTGTTATACATGATAATAAACGGAATAGCTCTCGAATGTTTGGACTGTTTGTCTTATAAAACCACATACCATTTGAAGACATCCTCTGGGAAACAAAACGATTAATTGAGAAAATAATGGACGGATTAATCAATAATGAAAATAATCGTTAGTTGCATTGTATCCCCACATATATCAGATGGTGGCCGTCATGTCATGTGATACACAAGGTCCAGCACAACCAGTAGATTACTGTAGTATAAATAAATTGAAATGCTCCTACATCAGTATTTTGATTGTTGTACATTAGTGATACAATTTGAACAATTAATCCCTCAACCTGTTCAGTCGTCAAACTTGTGTATCAGTGTAAAGTACCAACTGTCACACCCAAATGTCACATTATTGATAAAGATATTGAGTCATAAATTAGGGCTGGGCAGTAATTCAATATGGTAATTTATTGTCGTTCAATGGAATCATAAGAAATCCTATAAAGAGATATTGTGATACATAATTACATTACGTCTAAACTTGATAATAACAAGGATATACTTAATACATTTCTTACTCTGATTACTCTGTATTTGTGTGCATGCATGTAAATATAGTCAGTGTATAGCTGGAAATAATTTTTTCACTTGAAACTGTTTTACTAATTTTGCACTAAAATTCTTAATTAAATGAGAAAATATTCAGTACTTTTCACACAGAAGTAAACAACAATAGGCTTGACCATGCGGTTATTTCATATATAGACCTAAATTACCAGAAAACATGCTATATCGTTATCGAGATATGAAATTACCTGTATAGGGACAGAAGATTTTGGCCATATCGCCCAGCCCTATAAATATTGCGGCATCCGTTTATGTCATTATCAGCTCTTCTCCAAATATGGAATTAGATGGAAAACTCTGCAGAAGAATCCTGACCTGTCCAAAACGGACCTCACAGGTGTAAAAAGCTCAAACACACCGGGTGAATCTAGATTGGAGGTATTGGGTAGCCATCTGTCACATACTCCCACCAGGGTTTCTTAATCACACTTTGGAGTCTTGTATTTCACGGTGGTGTATTTGTCCTAGAGTGTAGGTTTGCAATAGCTCTTTGCATTGGTAATACAAGCCAGAGGACAAAGTCAAAATTGTACAGAGTCAGCTAAAAGTAACACCAGTCCAATTTAATTTCACATCCTGCTCTGACTGCTGTGAAAACATCACTGACTCCAGCCAGGGTGTTGTCTCCAAAGTTAAACCATTACAAAGCATAAGCATTAATTCGCTTTTCGTAATCACTCACATGTAACTACACTTTAACATCGCCCGTGCAGACGATCCTGGGTGTTAAAACAGGCGCTCACTCTCCGCCTGTCAGTTAGCAGAAAAACACATCGCTCCAGCCTCAGCCACGGTTAGCTACAGGCGGATAAACAACGGTATTCAACCCTAACCCCTGCGCACATCGGATAACAACATATGGAAACACATTTCATTCATAGACCGCTTCGCAAAATGTGTGTTTTGCTGGCTTCAACTTACATGGGCGCTGAGAGGATTGTGTTGATGACCGTTCATTTCTCCCGATGGCGGAACACTCCCACGGTGACGTCAAATAGCGTGCTCGACGTCAGAACAGCTGAGTACCAGTCAGATAACCATCCCGTATTTGATGATTAATATTGACATTTTGAATGCTAAATGCAACAATAAACATACAAGTAGGATAATACATGCCATGAAAAAAAGGGAAATTATTACTAGAGGAAAAGCTTTTTGGGACAACATTTTATATAGGCTATTCTGTATTAGTCTACAAATAAGATTAAAGAAGCAGGCTACACATCAACATTTTGAACAATATATATATCCAACAAATCTATACTTCTCAAAACATTTTTTTTTCAATGATGAACCAGAATCTTTAAAGAGCCCCACTCATGAAAATCAAGTTTTTAACCATGTTAACATGTCTATATGGTGTTTTTTATTTGCTCCAAGATATATCTGAGTGAAATGAGCAGCCAACACCATGGCTGAGAATCTCTGCCTTCAAACTTCAGTGTGCCAACAACAGCCTCAAAAACCTGGATTCAGACAGACAGGTTTTATGACATCATATGTACCAAGGAACAGATCCAGAATTTCTTAATGAGGGAGAAGAGTAGATGTGCTTACAGCCCCTTTTCTGATTAAAAAAAAAAAAAAAAAATCTCAATAAAGACTGAAAGAAAGAAAACATGCAGGTAATCCAGCTGAATTACTATTATGACTGTAGATGTATATATACTGGAAGTGTCTTCAGGGTTGTAGCTACCTTTGAGGACACTAAGGTCATGTCCTCAGTATTTTGTCAGGGAAAGTATACTTGTTATTTTACCGATTCAAGTTTTTTAACATTTTTTTTTTTTACACAATATGAATTAAAAAACTGTCAGTTTTTAGACCCCCAAAAATAGTCAGTAAGCTATTTGAAGACCAGAATGTTACAATGTGGAGAAGGCCTGTAGAAGCACATAGAGTTGAAACGATTAGTCGATTAGTGGATCAATAGAAAATTAATCAGCAACTATTTAGATAATCGATTAATCATTAAAGTCATTTTTTAAGCAAATATTTCAGTGAGTATTTGCTGCTTTTCTTAGACTTCCACAATAGTAAACATTGACATATTTGGGTTTTGGACTGTTGATTGGACAAAACTAGCAATTTCAAGATGTCACTGCAGACTCTGGGAAATTGTGATTACTATTTTCTGACCTTTTGTGCTGACCAAACAATCAAGAAAATAATCTGCAGATTAATCAATAATGGAAAACAAGTTAGTTGCAGCCCTATAGAGACAGCTTTCATGCTGAGAAATACATTTACAAAAAATATAATTATTGAACATTACCAGAATAAATAATATATTAACAATTATTTGAAGAAAAATGTGGAATATCTTTACCCACCATTACATAAAAAGAAAAAGTGTTAGTGCTTAGAGAGTCTGTCTTAGAGCGTCTTATCTTATCTTATCTTATTTTATATTTATTCCTATTTTATCGGCTTACTAGCACATTCATATACCGCCTATACTGAGAACATTTGCACATTCCTGTCAATATTCCCTGTATATTCATGCAGAATATACTGTCTACATATTCCTACTGTAATACTATTTATTATTTATATTTTGAAGTTATTCATGCCTCCTGTCTTTGGAGCTTTCTTCTCACTTGTACATATTTGCACTTTTCTCTTGTTTTTCTTTGGTTCTATTTTTGTTTTGTGTAGATTTTGTTTGTGTTTCTTGTTATGCACCGTGACATCAAGTCAAATTCCCTGTACGAAAACGATTCTGATTCTGATTAACTCATGCTTAACTAATGCTAAATAGTGTGTAGTTATTATAAAGTGTTACCCAGAGGGCTTTGTTATACATCATTCAGAGACTGATTTATACAACATTTTATTCAGAAAAAAAAACAAGTCAAAAATTGATTTTTTAAATGACTTAACATACTAACGTGTTATTCATACATTCATGGACAGACCCATACTGAGACGACTAAATGTCAAAAATATCACTTTGTATAGAATGTATTATTGTATGTTCAAATTACAAATTATTTGTATTTTATTTAAATACATTTTGTCATTCCAGTATTTTGTCTTATATTTGGATACATTTGCAAGTATTTGTAATTTGTAACATGATATTTTTGATCTATTTTTTACCCATCTCTGCCCATAATGCACTGGAAATTTCCCAGGATGTCTCTTCTTCACAAAGGTGACTGCACCGCTGCAACACTGCGCACGTCACACACCTTCATTAACCAATCAGCATCGACTCTGCCGGCTCCTTGTTCACGCGGTGTGTGTGTGTGTGTGCGTGCGTGTGTGTGCGCGTGCGTGCGTGTGTGTGTGTCAGATAGTGAAAAGTCAAAGTGATGCTTCAGCACGTCGGGCACCTCCGCTCTGCTCCTCTCTGCATCTGATCCTCCTCCAGGTAATGTCTCCTTCTCTTTCAAACTATGTTAGTGTGTTAAAGTCAGTATATGTGTGTGTGTGTTTAAATCAATATGTGTGTGTGTGTGTGTGTGTGTGTGTGTGTGTGTGTGCAGGTCGGTGGGGGATGAGGGTGCGCCCCCCCCCCCATATCGATGTAATGCAGTAATGTACAGATCTGCATGACAATATGGAGAAAGTGAAAGAAAGAGGAGAATGCATTCAGAGGGGCTTTCTAAACACGTGGTTGTATTGCGTGAAAATGCACGTTTATCGTGGTTTAGGTATTAGGTGTTTGATACCTGTACGTTTGAAGCCATTGTGTGAGTGTGTGTGTGTGTGTGTGTGTGTAGTGGTGCAACAACACGTGCTGCGGTCCACCAGCAGGGGGCGCCCCTGCACCACCACTGCCATATTATATTACCGCTGATCAGCTGCACAGCAGAGGCGTATACATTACAAATACTTCTGCCATCAAGTGTATCAAAAATATAATACAAAACACTGGTATGAGAAATGTATTTAAGGGGAGACACTAAGGGTGAATAGAGGAAAAATATTTGTACTAATAGATATCACCATGAAACTGCCCCAGGTGATTACTTACATTAAGACAAATCCTTTTTTTGTATTACACATTTTCTGAAATTGTATGTTTAAATATGCAAACTAGCCATTATCTTATTAAATATGTGTTAATGTGCATACATGTCCAGAACAGAAATGTGAACATTGGATAAGCCAGATTCAAAATTCTTGTTTAATTTTGTTGACATGTTAGAGACAAAGGTTTTTGGAGAGGGGGTTTTGGATATCTTTTTTTATCATACCATAAATCAGAAAATACTGTCAACAGCCACAGATATATTTGCCATGTTTTAGTAATAAAATGTATAAATCAGTCTCTGACTGATATCAAAGCCCTCTGTAAAAACCTTCAGAATAGGAATGAAAGTGGAACGTTTAGTGTATGTAGGTGCTGCTGAAGTGCAGATTTCTGAAAAACTATTAACCGAATTGTAAAATTCAGACATTTTGAAGACACTACAGGTGAATAGGATAAAATGTAACTCATAAACTTCCAGGTGGTTACTTACATTAAGACAATTATTTTTTGTATGACAAGTTTTCTGAAATGTAATGTATAAAGTCGAGCTGAAATGAAAAATGCATTTTCAACCCTTTTAGATTACATCTCTGGTCATATTGTGCACCTATTTAACAATATATGCCAAAAAAAAAGACAAAAATTGCATTTCTTTGCATTTTTATATAAAAAATGATAAAACCCGATAACACGTGCCTACATGTGCGAGTACTAACCGATTTCAACCAATAATATCCACCCGTCAATCAATCTGCAACTGTTAGCATCCGTTAGCAGCACAGAGCTAACGTTAGCTAGCTAGCAACAACAACATGACAGCAAAACACAACCCTGAGAAAATTAATGATTATTTAAAACCACTCGTGTGTCTAGGAACTTCCCACGAGTTGATTTGTCTGACACGTTAGACAAGTCTTTATTTTACAAAATGTAATTTAATTGAAGGTTTACAGTGTTTTCGTGGCCGCAGCGCTCAGAGCTCCCCGCGCCTCATGTCATCCGGCGGACCGCCACTGCTCCGCTCTGCAGGGACTTCCCTGCGCTGCGACCACGGAGGACTTTTACATGGCTTTGATAATCAGCGTGGGGTCTTTTTGTCTTAAACTTTACTTGCAGCCACCAAATACTGCTCATAAGTCCTCATAATTGTGTTATAGTATCATACAATTGTTAATAACCCTATACAGTGCTGTCACTTTACTTCAAGCTCACAAAGTTATAGCATATTATTCATGTTTATAAGACATTATTCCATTTCAGAAACTTAGAGTTTATGTTCTGTTATGAAGTGTTAGAGCAGTTCTGTGTCTTTATAACTGGCTGAAGTTATGGTAGTTATAATGCGTTGTTATTCAGATTCTTCTTTCAGTCACCATGTCATGGAGATATAAAGCATTATAAATGCTGAACTTATGATGCATTATATCCACCACTTATAATACTTTAGAAAGCTTGTTATAAGCTGTCATGAACGATTATAACAATGAATGATTAAACATTTATAACGGGTGTTATAAAGCCTTATAAATGCATTATGATGTCTTATAAATGTTTTATAGACACGACCTTCATATAAAATGTTACCCTTATTTTTTCTGTCCAGCAAAATACAAATTACAAAATACTCAAAGGTAATTAAATATGTATTTCAAACACATTTAATTAAAATACTGCCCTAATATTGGATATTGGATTTTTGAGACCGATTTTAGAGGGGTAAAAATTTGCCGATTACCGATATGGCGGCTGTTATAGTGAATGTTTGAGCTGGAATGAAAATAGACCTGTTAAAAATAGCTAATGTTCAGTACCTGACACTTGCTGACCATTTAAATACATGACTTGGGCTCTGAGCATGCTGTTGTGTCGTTTTTCTGATTATATACTTTATAACAGAACAAAAACCTGGCTGTCCATGAAAACAAAGCATTTGAAGAGGTGATTTTAATCCACATTGTGTTTGTTTGTGTCACAGGATGACAGGAAACCTGTCCCTGTGGGTCCCCGCAGCTGCAGATCCTGTCTTGTCCCTGCTGAATGTGTCTGATCCGCCCTCTCCTCCACCCTGGGAGGCTCCGTCCTTCACCGTGGCTGCCCGCTGCCGTGTAGCAACCATCCTGGTGCTCTTTGTCTTCGCTGCTGGCAGTAACCTATCAGTCCTGATCAGTGTGTGCTGGGGGCGGGGTTATCGCCTGGCGGCACACCTCCGCCCGCTCATCGCCAGTTTGGCATCAGCTGATCTGGTGATGACTTTCGTGGTCATGCCACTGGATGCCATTTGGAATATTACAGTGCAGTGGTATGCTGGGGACGTCATGTGTAAGCTGCTGTGTTTCCTCAAGCTCTTTGCCATGCAGTCTGCAGCGTTCATACTGGTGGTGGTGAGTCTGGACCGGTACCGGGCCATCCTCCATCCTCTAGATTCTCTCGATGCTGGACTCAGGAACAGACGCATGCTGCTGGTGGCCTGGACTCTGAGCCTGCTGCTGGCATCTCCACAGGTACACAGGTTTCTACAGGCCACAGGTTCTCTTCTTTTTTCAGCCAAGGACCCCGACAAGATAATATACCGGGGACCCTTTCTGTGGAGGACGGAAACTGCCCAAATAAACAATTAATACACAGAAATAAATACGTTTGGGAAAATAAATAGGGGGGAAAAGGTATAGGGAAAATAATAAAAAAAAATTAAAAAAATGACTACATTTAAAAAAAAATTTAGAATAAGAAATAAAGGCAAAAATAAATAAATACATGAAAAAAATGAATCAATCAATTAATAATATGGAGGACAAAAGCTGCCAAAATAAAAAATAAATACATGAATGTCTCGATAAATAATTTAATATGCCATTAAATGTACCAAAAATAATATGAAAAATAAATGTAATAATTAATTAATCAATTAATAAATTACTCAATTAATCAATTAATTAATGGGCAATTAATTTAATTTGACCTTTTATTTATTTATTTTTAAATGTTTTCATTCAATTTTTAATGTTTTAAAATGTTCAAAATGTTTCGTTTAATTGTTTTTTAATTTTTTGTTAATTTTTGTTCTTCATTATTCTTCATATTAACTATTTATTCAGAATTTTAAATGTATTTATTCATTTTTAAATGTTCTCATTATTTTATTTATTTAATTATTATTTTCCCTTTGCATTTCCCCCCTATTTATTTATCCAAACTTGTTTATTTCTGTGTATTATTATTATTTTTTGGCAGCTTCCGTCCTCTGGACCCCCGTTTGATAAGATTTTGTCCCAGTGTCCCTCATCTGACACGTATCATGTGAAAGTGAAAATTTGACCGTCAAAGACTTAATTTCCTGCATTCTACTGCATTTTTATGCACTGATGTCTGCCTTTCCTGCATCAATTTATAGTAGAAATGTCTTAATGTATGTAAAGGAAAACACAACATTCAGACAGAAGGTGACAATTCAAAATATAAAAATATAATGGAATATAATGCAGTCAGGCTCTCAGGCATTCTGTATTACTTTCACATATTTATTCTCCTGTCGATCAACTTTTCTCATTAATGTTATCCCTGCTGAGTCAACAAACGTAGCCATGATTTACTCTTCCTCCTCTTTGCTGTAACCTCATCACTGCTTGTAATCAATCATTTCATGGCGACCCTGGGAATCCTGACTTCCTGAGAACCTCATGCATTGGGTGGATGTTTGTGTAATTTGTTTAATATAAACAAATATATTTTATTGTTTAATAAAAACAAACTACACTTGTGTTTTTCAGTGACTGCATGAAATTCATTCCTCATCTCTTTACACTCTCTTCATCCTCAGCTGTTCATCTTTCGGGCCATCAAAGCTGATGGAGTGGACTTCACTCAGTGTATCACCCATGGAAGTTTCCGGTATCTCTGGCAGGAGACGGCATACAACATGTTTCACTTTGTGACACTGTATGTCTTCCCCCTACTTGTCATGACTTTCTGCTACACCCGCATCCTAACCAAGATCAATGGGCAAATGCACAAGAGCAAAGGTGTGTGACTCTTAAAAGACATTTGGGGATCTAATAATAGGGAAATAACACATTGCATTAAGGCCCTGTCTGCCCTATGTGGATATTTTTTATAAACTGCCATTTTTCTACTCCATTTAAAAGAAAAATCCTGTCCACACAATCTTCGTTTAGATAAATATCTCCATCCACATTAGAGCACAGAAACGACTCCAAACGCTTGCCGGGCCAGTAGGGGGCGGTAAAGGCTATGTCAACAATACGTCAAATACCAGAGAAGAAGAATCTGAGCATAACGTGAGCTTTAGCTTTAGATTTGGCAGTAGTAACAAATCAAAGAATAGAAGCAAATTATGTCTTTATCTTTCTGGTACACGGTCCAAGGTGCTATGGAGAAACTGAAATGTGAGTCATGTGGACGGACAATAAGGTGAAGTTGCTGCTTAGCGTACCACTTTCCATTAGCTTTTAACATGTAGCAGAGTCGGCGTTGTTTTTGTTTCTGGTGCATGCTCATTACACAAAGCAACAATGGGCATGCATGAATTGAGGAGATGATGTCATTGTTTTACATGTCTACATGGACACACAATAACCGGAGTTTTGAAAAATCTTGATTTTAGTGATGTAAAATATCCATATACAGGACTTTTTGAGTATTTTTCAAAATCAATCATCACAGACTGGCTCTAGGGATGGAGCAGGGTGATTAGTCTGCCTGATCTGAACCCAAGTGGTGCTTTGTTTGGACTTCTGTGCTAGTCATGGATTGGCCACAACATACACCATGTTCAAGCATAGGGTGGTTCATAAGTGTGCTTGGTACCAGAACACCCTAGGCCAAAGGTCGATGATCGACTTTGTGGTTGTATCATCAGATCAACGGCTGTATGTCTTGGATACTCGGGTAATGAAAAGAGCAGAGCTGTCAACTCATCATTATCTGGTGGTGAGTTGGATGAGGTGGTGGGGGAGGCAACCTCTGGAAGAATTTTACATGTATCCTGGGGGAGTTTGGGGACGTGGAATCTGAGTGGGCCATGTTCCAAACCTCCGTTGTGGAGGCGGCTGCTAGGATTTGTTGTCAGAAGGTTGTCAGTGCCTGTCATGGCGGCAAACTAAGAACCTGCTGGTGGAAACCAGCATTGAAGGAGACCATAAAGCTGAAGAAGGAGGCCTTCTGGGCTTGGCTGGCCCAGTGGTCTCCTGAAGCAGCAGATGGGTACCGGTTGGCCTTAAGGAAGTTCTGGCAAAGCAACGACTCAGGAAGGGAAAGCAGGGCTTGACTCAGGCTTTGTTCAGCAGGTTAGAAGAACTGCAGATCCGGAATGGGGATCTTGTCAAGTGTTGGAAAGAGCACTCCTGAACCAGACCTCTGTCCTCTGTGGAGGAGGCAGAGTTTGAAGACTCGGGGGAAGACTCGTCCATATCCCTGGCAGAGGCCTCTACCCAAAGCTCGGGTTAAGACCCTTAAGATGACCATTATGATTGCTAGCTCCTTTGTCATCTGTTGGATGCCCTACTATCTCCTGGGGATTTGGAATTGGCTCCAACCAGCCATTATCCAGTGCACACCTGAGGATGTGCACCTTATGCTGTTTGTCTTTGAGGTAGTCCAAAAAGCTCCTTGGGGGCAAGGTGCCAGGGGTGGATGAGATTCACCCTGAGCTGCTGAAGACATTGTTGGGCTGTCTTGGCCTCTTCAGTATCGTGTGGAGGTAGGGGACAGTGCCTGTGGAGTGACAGACTGGGGTGGTGGTTCCCATTTTCAAAAAGGAGGATCGGAGGGTTTGCTCCAATTATCAGGGTATCACACTGCTCAGCCTCCCTGAGAAAGTTTATTCCAGGGTGCTGGAAACCAATTGTCAAACCTCAGATCCAGGAGGAGCAATGCAGATTCTGTCCTGGCCATGGAACAGTGGACCAGCTCTTGTTGGAGGGGTCATGGGAGTTTTCCCATCCAGTCTACATGTGTTTTGTGGACTTGAAGAAGGCTTATGATGTGTCCCCCGGGAAGTCCTGTGGGCGGTACTGTGGGAATATGGGGGTCGTTGCTACAAGCTATCCGGTCCTTGTACAACCAAAGTGAAAGCTGTGTCTGTATACTTGACATAAAGTCAAGCACATTTTCCGTGGGTGTTGGCCTCCACCAGGGTTGTCCCTTGTCACTGATTCTTTTGTATGTTGGGGACCTCAGAATTGTATCTCTGCTCTTTGCAGATGATGTGGTTATGTTGGCTTCATCACACCATGACCCAGCATGCACTGGGGTGGTTTGCAGTCGGGATAAGAGTCAAGTCAAGTCAAGTCTGAGGCTATGGTTCAGCGGCGGCGCAAGAGATTTTCTTTTGCAGGTGCTAAGGGGTTTGCCTTTAATGTGCCGGTCGCCACAGTTTAATTTCTACTACAACACCCTCGACACACATACACACGCGTGCGCACATGCTCAATGACATTCTGTGTTAAACACAAGGTGAGATATTCAGCTCAAGGGATATAGAGCCTGCCCACGTAAACACACATCTGAATATAAAATTTCACACAATTATGCCACGGACAGGGCTTTCACACAAGCAGCAAACAACAGACACAGGTTTATCTGTCATGCCTTGATAAGCTATTCAGCATCTCTCAGTAGCAGACTAGTATAGTCCTTGGCCATGATAAATGCACAGGTTTCGTGTTTTATATGTGATGCTCCAGCAAACACACAAAAACAATATAAAATTGTAATGAGAAACCAACCCCCTAAAAAAGATAATCCCCATCTCAACATGAAGTTGTTAACGTTGTGATTACCTATTTGCTTACATTTATGTATGTATGCTTTTCTATATTTGAGTTTTTGCCCATGTTGTCTTTCTGCAGATGGTGAGCACTGCCTAAGACGCAGTGGAACAGACATGATACCCAAAGCTCGGATTAAGACCCTTAAGATGACCATTGTGATTGTTAGCTCCTTTGTCATCTGTTGGACACCCTACTATCTCCTGGGGATCTGGTACTGGTTCCAACCAGCTATTATCCAGCGCACACCTGAGTATGTGCATCACATACTGTTTATCTTCGGCAACCTGAACACATGCTGTGACCCGGTCATCTACAGCTTCTATACGCCGTCTTTCCGGGCCGACCTCGCTGACGTGGTGGCGTGCTGCTGCGGTCGCCAAATCAACAATGCTTCACCTCGCTCTGTGGATCGTCTGTCTGCTCGAAGTGCTGGAGCTGCTGTGGAGATGGAGTCTGATCTGAGCTCAAACCAGCACAGTGGGAACCCTGGTTAAACAGTGATCGGACTCTGAGGAATTAAGCATTGTTACAATATACCCAATGGGCCTCATTCACCAATATCTTCCTATGTTTGTTCTTAAATTTGTTCTTTAGAAAGGTCCTAAAAATAGTCTAAGTCAGATTCATGATGTACAGGGGAGTATCCAGGGGGTGGCCTGGGGTGGCACGGGCCACCACTAAAATCTGATTGGCCAACCCCAATAGGAGACCTGCGAGAACACTGGTAATCAACATAAATGAGGTAGCGGGCTTCGTTTTAGAGCTAGAGTGATGATAGTGGTACCATGTTATGCTAGCTTGTCAGGAAGGGGAGTAAATAATGCTACAAAGTTAGGCTAAATTTTGGTGAGGGAAAAACTGACATGGCCATTTTCATGAGTCCCTTGACCTCTGACCTCAAGATATCTGAATGAAATGGGTTCTATGGGTACCCACAAGTCTCCCCTTTACAGACTTTCGGTATATTGACAATAAGGGGTTTTCTGAATCTCCAAATGTCAAAAGTCTTTGATTTTTATAAATTTTTGAGTGGTCAAAAATGGTAACATTTTGCACCAACTCTGTAACAAATGGTATCGACCCAAAAATTGCTGCAAAAACTTATGAGATATAACTGAGCATGGGAATGGCCATTATATTCTTGGCCAGTGTGTGATAATATTATACAACTGTAGAATTGAAGAAAACACAAAAACTAATTATTTTGCACGAACATGTCAGCACTCAAATGTGTGTAAGTGTGCTCTTTAGTGTGCATAGTTTCTGTCCCATATAAGAAAACATTAGTGAATGTCAGAATCTTTGTGAAAACTGCATAAGTGGGTTTTAAGAAGATGTCTTCTTAAGAACGGTTGGTGAATGAGGCCCATTGTTATTGATGTCAGTGTCAGCTGTTTGATGAGTGCATTACTGGAAGGTGAAGAACTTAGCTTTTCTTGGTCTCTAGAACTGTGTGATCGGTCAGCAAGAAATAACCTGTTATGCATGCATATATATGATCAACATATGTGCAATTTATATTAGTAATCATAGAAATTAAATTATATTTCTATGGTAACAATGTACTGAATGTGATTGTACCAGCATTATTAAGTATTAGTATCAATCCCATATATGCTCAATAAAAGTCTTCTGAACAATAGCTTTGACATTTGTGACAGAATTCCAGTCTTGTGTGTTGCAATAGGGTTCTGAATATTTTGCAACATTGAGAAATGTTGAAACATGGTGGTGTGGTGTAGAATCATAGCAGTCTATTTATGTTCACTGTTGTATATGGTGACAGATGCAGGGAACAAGGTTTGCCTTGGCTTAATGACACCACCAGAGCTCCAAGGAGGGAGTGCAGAACATCAGAACAAAAGTGGGATAAGCTTCAAATTTAATTTGAAAGTTTGAGGAAGAATTGTCACAAATATCAGGAAGCAGTTAAGGCTGTGGAAGCACCGTTTTACCACTGCTCCATTGACATCCGACACATTCATGAATTCAGGTACATTTTCTGAACTTAAAAATATAAGGTTATTGTCTCCACTAACGCGTTACAAAGTTACAAAGTAATGTGTTACAGTAACTCTGTTATTTTCAGCAGTGACTAGTACTCTATTACACATTGTTTTTTAAATTAAGTAACTAAATTACCATTACTGAAAGGTTCCTTATTGCGTTACTACTGTTCAGTTGCCCCTCGTTAATTCGTGGTGCGTTCAGGTAAACTCATGAAGAAGAAAGATTTAAAAAGTAACTAAAACGTCACAGTAACACATTCATTTTTGGTGGAAGTAATTAGTAAAGTAACTGAGTTATTATTTTAATGAGGTAACTAGTAACTGTAACTCATTTTTCAGTAACTAGCATAACACTGTGCATTACGTGCATCAATCTACATACCATATGTAGATGCAATAATACCGCATACCTCTTTTGAGCACCCTAAGTCACCGCAGGCGAAATTCCTTCACCACCGCAGCCCTAGCTTTCACCATCTGAAGGGACGTACACATGCATCTGCATTTGTAGAACAGCCAATAGGAACGCCCTCTCTCTAAAATGACCTGTGACTGTGATTCTCGCCACAGGATTTTCTAGAGCCAAGAGGAGGTGTAGAAGTCTAGTTTTCTCTCAGACTTACCTTACCTTAACCTTTCAATATGCTGAAAGGTTATTATGGGATTTTTGCCCAATGACGCCCCCCAAAAACTGCCTACCCCAGGAAACAGCTGTAAATCAGCAGAATACTTTGACCTATCAGGAAGATCGTGTGGTACGATCAAAAGCTCCAATACAGCCACTAAATGGACCTTGTTGTGAGATTACTTTGTCAGCATATGTAAGCATTGTCTATAATACTCTGTGCTCTTCCAAAAAATGACTCATGCAGGCATCATGGTATGTGCACGTGTCAGATGTGCCATCTCCCTGTGATTTTTCTTTGACTTATAAAGCAGATTTCGTAGATGCCTCAGTGCAGTTTGCACAGACAGCTCTGCTAATACCACCACAGATGTGACTGTCTACGCCACTCTGTCTCTTGCTTTGTTGTCTTTTCTGTCATCCCCCCCCCCCCCCCACAGATCTCAGTTTCCCTTCTGTTCTCCTTTACTTTCTTCTTTCCTTTTGTTACCTTTCATGTCCCTCCGTCTCTCTCTTTTCACCCACCTTTTACCATTTCCACATATTCACATATCCACATCGTTTGCCTGTCTGTCTCCCATGCTTACTTATGTTGCTTTTTTCCCCATCCCTGCCTCTTTCTTTTTATGTTGTCTCATCCCGCTCTTTCCGTCTGTCACAGCGGAGTCCTGAAAGTAAACGTAGCTGATTGA